>APFE030113977.1:36908-118471 GCA_000404065.3 Pinus taeda | reverse complement strand
AGAATAGGACCATCATGGATATGGCAAGGAGCATGTTGAAGGCAAAGCATTTGCCAAATGATTATTGGGCTGAAGCTGTAAATTGTGCAGCATATATTTTGAACAGGTGTCCTACAAAAGCGGTGATGAATAGAGTGTCGGAAGAAGCATGGAGTGGGAGAAAGCAAGTAGTCACCCACATGAAAGTTTTTGGATGTGTGGCTTATGCACACATTCCATATCAGCTAAGGAGGAAATTGGACAACAAAGGGGAGAAATGTCTTTTTATTGGATACAGTGAGGAATCCAAAGCTTACAGGTTGTATATCCCATCTACAAAGAAGTTTTTTGTAAGCAGAGATGTTCAATTCATTGAAGAGGAAGCTTGGGATGGAAGCATAGAGAAAACAGTGAATGTTAAAAACTGTTTGTCTCATGATGAAGATGATGAGGAGATGGTTGAAACACATCCCCAAACAGCAGCGCCAACACAAGGACAGCAAGGAACACCTTTGAGGAGAAATGAAAGTGCTTCTCCAAGCACACCACAGAGTGGAAATTCAAGTGCATCTTCAAGCACTTGCACACCGAGTGAAAGAGGTAAGAAATTCAGAAATTTAAGTGACATTTATGATGAAGGTATGAATTCTTTATTTGCCTTGTATTGTCATGTTGATGACCCTATTCATTTTGATGATGAAATTAAAGATAAGAAATGGATAAAAGCTATGGATGGGGAAATGAATGCCATAGAAAGAAACAAAACATGGGAGTTGGTTGAGCTACCAAAAGGTAAAGAAGTCATTGGAGTCAAATGGGTTTATAAGACCAAGTGCAATGCTGAAGGCAAAATTGAAAGACACAAGGCAACGCTGGTTGTCAAGGGATACAAGCAGCAGTATGGAAGAGATTATGAGGAAACTTTCGCACCGGTTGCAAGAATGGAAACCGTGAGAGCAATGTTGTCCATAGCAGCACAAAACAAGTGGAAAGTTTACCAAATGGACGTGAAGTCAGCATTCCTAAATGGAGTGTTAAAGGAAGAGGTCTACATTGAGCAGCCTCTAGGCTATGAGAAGAAAGGCCAAGAGCACAAAGTGTGCAGATTGAAGAAAACTCTTTATGGGCTGAAGCAAGAACCAAGAGCATGGTACAGTAGGATAGATTCCTATCTACTGGAAAATGAATTTGCAAAGTGTGAGGGAGAACCCACCGTCTACATCAAAGAAAAGGATGGTAAAATTTTGATTGTTGTGTTGTATGTTGATGATGTTATTTTCACAGGCAATGATGTTTGTCTTATTAAAAATTTCAAATCAGTCATGAAAGAAGAATTTGAGATGACTGACATGGGTTTGCTGAGATACTTCTTAGGAATAGAAGTAGATCAAAATGAAAGTGGGATTTTTATCTCACAGGCAAAGTATGTAAATGAAGTGTTGGGCAGATTTAATATGCAAGAGTGCAAGGCAGCGATCACTCCCACAGTAATTGGATTAAAACTCAGCAAAGAGGACAGCAGTAAGGATTTTGATCCTAGCTTGTACAAAAGCATAGTTGGCAGCCTTATGTATTTAACTGCAACTAGGCCTGACATAATGTTTGTTGTTAGTTTAATTTCCAGATTCATGGAGAGGCCAAAAGAAGCACATTGGCAACCAACAAAAAGAATTCTGAGGTATGTCAAAGGTACTAAAAGATATGACATCCTATATACAATCTCAGAATGTTCAGATTTAGTTGGATACACCGATAGCGATTGGGATGGAAGTATAGATGACCGGAAAAGCACTTCCGGTTATGTTTTTCACATGGGTTTAGGAGCAATTTCATGGGCTTCTAAGAAACAACCCATTGTAGCATTGTCTACAACAGAGGCAAAATACGTGGCAGCTACAGCAGCAGCGTGTCAAGAATTTTGGATGAGAAGGATGTTGAGGAGCTTAGGCCAAGAGCAAGCAAAAGCAACAATGATTTTTTGTGACAATAGCTCAGCGATTGCATTGTCCAAGAATTTTGTGTTTCACAAACGAACGAAACACATTGATACAAGGTTTCATTATATCAGAGAATTGGTGAACAATGGAGAAATCGTTTTACAACATTGTAGCACTCAGGAACAGGTCACGGACATTCTGACCAAGCCATTGGATCAGAAAAGCTTTGAGTTTTTAAGGAAGCGTCTAGGTATGGTTAATAACCCAGCAGTTGAAATTAAAGGGGAGTGTTGAAATTGTAATTTCAACTGCAGTACTTACCTTGCGATGCGATGAGATCGCAGATCACAGATCGCAAATCGCATATATGTTTGGAGCTTCCATTGTGTTCACTTGATTTCTGCGATTGCGATGGTGCGATGCGATCCGATCGCAAATCGCAAATCACACCAATATAATTGTGTTCCATCTTTCCTCCCGAAAATTGTGATTGTGCGTTGCGATCCAATTGAAGTCAACGATTGAAGTACAGGCCTGCAGCAAATAAATTTGACGTGAAGTAAAAGTTTCTTTACTGCCAGTTTTGTCAATAAAACAGTAAATGTAATTTACTGTGGGTTGGTAAGTTTTTGGTGAAGTTTTTAATTTTACCATTTTCTATGAGCGGGAGTGTGGGCACAAGTAAAGGTTGGTAAAAGCATTTAATTTTATTGTTTTTTTATTTTACGGCAGCTTGGCAAGTGAAAATGATGTAAGTTTTTTTTTTATCATATATATATGTAATGCTTCTTGTTAAGCTGTATTAGAGTGCAGAAGTGCAGCAGCGCAAGAGCATGAGATGTGTAGAATGCAGCAGCGTGTATGAAAAGATACACAGCAGTGTAAATGTAATGTAAGTGAGAAATTGGCACAGCAGTGCGAAGTAAAAGAAGAAGAGCATGCAACAGCAGTGCATGTAATTTTTGTTTATTATAACAGTAATGTAAAAGAGATTTTTACACATAGCAGTGTAAAATCTCAAAAGGAGACAGAGTAATTTCGTTTGAAGTTCTTGGAAAATCCCTCTGAGTGAAAGAGGATGAATTTTGTATCAGAAATTTTATTTTAATGAATACAAATATTTTATGGGTGTGTAATACTCTGTGCTCAGAATTTTTTTTTAAAAGCTTCCCTGTGCCAAAGATCCTGGAGACCAAAACAAAGCATTGTCTCTGTGTGCAGTTTATTTGTTTGTTTTTGGGATTTTAACAGAAAAATCCCCAACAATCTTGAATATTGGGAGACAAGGTTCCGGTCAAGCAAGAATATACGGCATAAATATTGGGAGACGAGGTTCCGGTCAAGCAAACCCATGATCTCAAACAGAATACAACTGCAATTAATACGCAAGATCGAAGAGGAGGGGAATGCTCTCTGCGCTGGAAGAAAGAACACTGGAGGCCTTTATATAGAGGGTTGAGACCAGAGTAGTCGAAACCTAGAACGGAGTCATTCAGACTTCAGAACAAGGCCACCTCCCACATGCATAAACTTACAAATGTGATCGTCAACCTCATATAGTCAGCTCCTTCGCCCAATGTGAATTCCGCCAGCGTCGCAGGGGCTCCGCGTTGTTGCCATTGCACAAGAGCGACCCACACGCGGCCCGACCATCCACTAGGAGCTTCTAGTGTAGATACTTTAGAGAAAAACATATTAGAATCTTGGATGATCAAGTGCCAATGATCTTTGGATTCTCTATTTAGTATCTCCCTAAAACATTCACACCTCCACCTAAAAGCATCTCACATGGATTCTAGGTATTATGAAATAAACCAAAGTATGGGAAGACAATATAATGGGTTTCCATCCCTTTCTTTAGGGATTTTCCTTTCACATATAAAAGTATAGATATTAAATCAAGGTATCAAATTTCTCTTTGATCATTTTGAATGGGAAAACTCTAATAACCTCAAGGATTAGCTCGATTGATCGATTTCTCATCATTAAAGCACCTTAGTAATGGAATGTCACGTGGTCAATTATCCTCAATGTTCTTGGGGTTAGGCTTTACTAATGAGTTGGTGGAAAGTGATCCCTTCAAGTGGATATGCCTGGATAGTTTCTGTGGACGTAACAACCACAGATCTCCAGTGTCCGTGAACCACACATAAAAATAAATAAATAATGGGACAACTCTAATGAACTTCAAGTTGGAAATGGACTAGATGCAAGTATTTAAATCCTCCTAACGATTATGCAATAAGATGAACTAGCATTTATCTCAACTAAAGTGTGAAACTCCCTTATATATATGAGCCAAATATTGAAGAGGATGTCCCCCATGCCCCCAAGGGGGAATCTATTTATGAGCATTGACTATTTGAAATAATTAGCTAACCAAAACCTATCACCCCCATTCCCTCATCTAGAAATTAGTTGACGAGAGATATTGATCACCACATATCCATATCTCCATTTGGATTCTTGTTCACAACAAAATCTTTACTCATGACAATCTACATAAACGAGGATTCCATGGACCCTCTCTTTGATACATATGCAAATGAAAAGAGAATTAGTAAAGAAGTTATTTTTTTGAGAGTTAGTTCATTGCAAAAGTGTGGAGGAAAGACATTCAATATCTTGTAAAACTCATTCGCCCATGCAAGATACAAGAGAAATGTCATTGACTTAAATACATCACTATCTTAGTTTTGTGCATAAGAAACCTCTTTTTAAGAGTTATTTGATGATGTTACCTAAGTTCTTAATGTGGAAATATAGATATCGTGTAATAAATACATATTTAAATGGGTGCCCCACATCCCTAGGAATGATGTCCAATGAATTGATCCAAAAAATTTGTTCAATCTAAAGGTAGAAAAAAATTCTTGCTATAAAAATTACTTTTCTCTAAGTTCCTTATGAAATTTAACTCCCTCCTCCCACATCTACCCAAGTAACCGGCCAACAGAGGTAAACATGTGATGAGAGGTTAATATGATATGATTCAACCTCCTAGGTGACCTTAAGGAAGTGGAATCGACGGAAACACAACATACAAACCTTCCACATCAGCTACAAGACCCCTGAGAACCATCCCAACACTTCAGGCAGCTAGCCCCTGGGTCCCACTGAAGTTTTTGATCACTTGACCTCTGGACACTCTCATGCTATAGGCCTGCCAACATCTAGGGGGCTTTCGATACTCTCATGCTATAGGCATGCCATCGTCCAGGGACTATTTTTTCCAGTTTTGTGCCAACGTCACTGGGATTTAAGCCACTTTTTCAGTCCTAGAGACCAGTTCACTGCACAGAATTGAATGACATCTTCATAACAGTGAAATAACAGGGAAACAATGATGCAAAAGCAAATCATTGAATAAGCTCTTAACCATACACCCACTAGCCATGACATGCATTTCATCAAACATATCACAAATATGTAATCTACAAGTGTAAACAACATATTTAAGCATAGGGATCTCATACTTATCTAAGAATCATTAAGAAACATTATTCCCTCTTATCAATTGTTGTATTATCATCTATTAGGTCATAGATACATTTTTCATTCATTTATAAGTAAAAAGTTGATGAGAGCCATAAATATCCACTATTATAAAACACATATATAACCAACATAATAGTAGCAAAAATACCAATGAAATCATAGCCATATGATCCACATATAAACCAATATAATACTCATATAAATACAAAGAGACATAACCTTTCATTAATGATGCAAAATCCAAACCTGGGATGGGACTACCACATTCCACCTGACCATAGAATTGATGAGCCAAATCTCTCTTTAGCCATTCACCCTTGTGCCATATTCAAAGCATGACTATGGGACTCAAACCAAAAGAACCAACCAAGGCATACAGAGGCTAAACCACCTCACCCTCATTAATAGAAACCAGGCTTTACTGTAATCCATCCCAGATCACTAGGCCAACACAATGAACATGTAATAACAAGTTTTACCATGATCTCCACCAGAACACTAGGCAAAAACAAGCATGGATGCCACCATATTTCTCCACCTACACCGTGAGGAATTTCACCGCTTTACTACAATATCTTAGGCTTTACCACAATCCAAACCCGGATTACTAGGGCCTAAACTGAGGCCTACTCTCCATGCATTATCTCATATCCCTAACCCAGGATTACTAGGCCCAACAAAGATCAAACCACCTCTTGGCTTTATCATATATCCTTCCATTCACTAGCAAGATTCCTAGGCCCACTGAGGCAACACAATTGTTGAGAAATGACAACAAGAAATTCCAATTTAATTTGTCCTTGAATTAAACGGAGAATTAAAATTTAATTCTATTCTCATAACAACTTGTAAATAGTTAATTAAGTTTAATTAACTGAATTATCTTAGGAATTTCAAGTTGGAAGTCTTTCTGAAGTCATGTATATGTTCTCTCTAAGTTTTAGGGGTCTAGTATGAGTTTAAATTGAGTTGGGTGGGTGGGTAAACATGTTGTTTAAAAATGTGAGTGCAACTAGATATCCCAGAACGTAAGTGTTGGCCATAAGAGGCACCTTCCAAATGAGATGAAGAAGAAGAAGTAAGCAAACAAATATGCAAAATGCAATAATATTGGAAGTAAATAGACAATGCAAATGTAATATGTTGCATTATATTTCTATTCGGTATTGCTTTTTTTGTTTTATGGATTTATTGGGGACCAACAGTAGATTATTTGTTTATTTACATCAAACAACGAATTAAACTAAACTACTTTCTTAAATGTTTGTAAGCTTGTTCCTCTAGTAACTTATATTGTTGATTAGAAATATAAGTAATGTAATTTTGAGGTGATGTAGTTATTGAATGTGGCAGGGGCGTGGGCGTTGTTGTTTACACTAAGAAACAGTTGTGAGTACACAGTATGGCAGGGAATCCAGGCAGGGGGGGGCACAGAGGAGCTATCCAACACGGTTTTGAGGTGAGGCCCGGGCAGAGTATGACAGTTGAAGCTCCTAGTGGATGATCGGGCCACGTGTGGGGACGCACGTTATGCACATTCGAAAAGGACAGAAGAGGGAAATGCACCACCGATGACTGCGGGGGGTCGCTTGAGTGCAACAGCAACAACGCAAAGCCCCCTGCGACGCTGGCGAAATTCACATTGGTTGAAGGCGTATGTGTCAAATTGTAATAACATTATGGACAAATATGTCAGCTACAATATATTTCGTCATCTCTACATAATTTGGATGCGAAACCTTGTGAAAGTTCTTTCCAACTAGACAGCCTTTAGTTCTTCTTTGTTCTCCTTGTACAACTTCTCTGCTGCATTGGTCACAAGATTGCAAATACGACCGAATTTGTGTACGACTCTCTCCGCAACAAAACACATTTGCAATTAGCATGGAAGCCAATATGAGGAGGAGAAGGCATGTCGTTTTTATTTTCCATTATTTAACTTGTTGACAGCGTCCAGAATGCCGTCCAGAGTGACGTGAGACCAATACCCAAGTCCTCCCTATGATTAGAGCCACTTAGTGTTGTAATTTTTTTTTAATGGGAAACGATGTTATGATGGATATTATAAAGTATGATAGTGTTTGTTTTGAATTTTTAGAATCTTAATTTAATTAATAATTATTAGATAAGTGATAGGATTTAATTTTCATGTAATACTTTAGAATATTTATAGTAATACACACAAATTAATAGTTATCTAAAGCAGTTATATTTTTATTCTTTAATTAATTTATAATTAAAAAATGATTCTTTGGTTTTTTGGGGCATGCACTATTAATTAAACCACTAATTGTAGAAAATTATTTTAAACATTTAAAAAAACTCATGATAAAGCGGATTGTACTCCTCCATTAAATTAGAGTTTTATTGCATAGTTTTTTTAATTTATAAATGTATATTATATTTAACTTATATATTAATTATTCTAAATAAATTTTGACTTTAGTGTTTTTTGTTTAATGTGAAAGTATATTATACAATAATATTTTTGATAATTATCATTGTTAAACCGCTTCCATTTCTTTGTTGAAATTTTATATTCATTTTTATGTTAA
Source organism: Pinus taeda (assembly GCA_000404065.3). Classification (NCBI taxonomy): domain Eukaryota; kingdom Viridiplantae; phylum Streptophyta; class Pinopsida; order Pinales; family Pinaceae; genus Pinus; species Pinus taeda. Next base: position 110,502 of record APFE030113977.1, on the reverse strand, counting down.
TTTTAAATTATTTTATATACAATGATATGATTTCCAATCATTTCTAAAAGTTTGTACCCATGTGTGTTTTCTAATTTTAAATAATATTGAAGTCAAAATGAATAATAAAATCCACCTTCAAAATGTGATATAACTTTGATTTTAATTTTGATGTTATTATCTCTCTTAAATTATATCTATAAGCTTACATTTATAATTTTTGAAAAGAGGTCTTTATTATAAACTATATATTTATAAATATGTTGCTTCATTATGAGATATGTTACTTCATCATTGAATAAATCAAATATGTTACCAGTGTAGATCCATCTTATATATATATATATATGAAGTATAAGAATTGCACATCTTTTTATGATATTTTTACTTTTAATTATTTTAGTTCTCTTTAAAGTTTATATAAATTATTTTACTTAACATGGATAGGGATATGAATCATGTTGTATCGATAAATCAACAATTAATACTTTTTGTATTTTCTTTTCATCACATGAAGACACTTGATATTAAGTGAAAACCCTTTTGGGAGACAAATCATCGTCCTTTATTTGCTTCTTCTTCTTTTATTAAGAAATCTTCTTATTACATAATGTACTAGCCACCACCAGTGTGCAACCTCTGATTTGTGATGCACACGAACAACCAGTCACTCCATGTCACTACCTGACGAAAACCACCACTTCCTCAACTATGCAAGGCACTACCTGCTACAGGATCCTACCTCCAATAGTTTCTTTGGGCACCATTAGAGGGGAGAAATTTCTCCCAATTTCTCAAGCCACAACCTGAAGGAAGCCACCACTCTTTGAGTCCGCAAACCATCACTTGCCCACAGAAGGCCCCAACCTTCAAGCTCTTTGTGGACCACATTCATACATTTTCAAACTAGGGCCCACTATCTCTGCGCAAACATTGTAGGGCACGTTTCATCCAATTTTCAGACTCAACCCACTTAATCCTTCTACTCAATCTAAATACAAAAACCATTGAATCAAATCTCTTTTTCCAACGCACGATCATTTTTTTCTCTCATAAACAAATATGCTCATCAAACCCACTCAACAAAAATAGCACATCAAACTCTATCTCAGCAATACAAAATTTGCTCAACACACTCAACAACAACCTTGTTGGGTGTGTGTTATATTCTTTCCATCACTAGTCCCACGCGCGAAGTCGAGGGGTGGTAGCCCCCTGCACAGGGTCTGGGGCAGCACCCCGGGAATTTTGTTTTGGACCCTATATTAGGTGGGCAGACCTACCTATTCTTTTGTGCATGGATTTCACACATGGTTTTAGGCATGTTGGTTTTTTGCCAATGGTATTTTGTAGATCCAGTCAAGGGAATTACGATTATGTTCTAATCTAGGGTTAATGGATTAGGGTATATGGATGCTTCGTCATGTGTATATGTATTGTAACATTGAAAGGAATATAATGAAAAATCAATCTAGTAGTCTCAGTTTTGAGATCTAGTTGAAAATATTTGTGTATTTGTTTTTTGTTCTTGCCACTGTATATTTTCTGTTTTTTAAGAATTCATTTGTAGGTCATTTTTGTAAAGGGTTAAAACCTACATTTGGTATCAAAGCCAGGTTTCGGCTTCAAGGGGATTTCTTTGTTACTTTGGGGTTTTTGTTCGGGCCTGTGGTAAACCTTATTCAGTGGGAGATATGCTGGATTGATTCTTGTGATGAGAGAAGATGGTGAACAACAAAAAGATAGAGATTGAGAAATTTAATGGTCATAGTTTTGAGTTGTGGAAACTCAATATGGAGGATATGCTGGTGGATAAAGATCAGTGGATCGCGGTAGATATCGTACTAAACCAACGATAATGTTTGATAAAGACTTGAAGAAGTTGGGTTAGAAAGCAAAGAGCACAGTAAGATTATGTATCATAGATTGAGTATTGTTGAATGTATTAGGGGAAGCTTTGGCGAAGTCTTTGTGGGAAAAGTTAGGGACTTTGTACCAATCTAAGTCTCTGGTGAATAAATTGTTCCTGAAGAAAAAGTTTTATAACCTAAGGATGAAGGATGGAGACTCGGTGACAGAGCATCTAAATACCTTTAATATTGTCGTAAGCTAGTTGTTATCTGTTGATATTAGAATTTTAGATGAAGATAAGTGCATCAGTTTGTTCAATTCTCTACTAGATTCTTGGGATAGTCTAGTTGTTGCAATAGGTAGAAATACAACTACCTTGCAGTTTGATGAAATTGTCTCATCCTTGTTGTTAGAGGAGATGAGAAAGAAAAATATGGAGGGCTAGAATAGTGATGCCTTGTCTATACAAGGATGGTCCCATAAAAGAAACAAAAATAAGTCCTCGAGTGGGAGATCCAAATCTAGAGGGAGATACAAATCTCTAGGAAAACTTGTAAAGGTGTCTTGGAAATGTGGAAAGGAAGGGCAGTTCAAAAATGACTATAGATCTAAAACTCCTGAGAAAGGAAAGGGATCTGATGATGCTCCTTCTGCAGAGGAAAAAACCATCTCAGATGAAGGTGGGGATGTGTACTTGGATTCTTATTAAGGCACACATGTAGATCATGAGGCATGGTTGACTGATTCAGGTGCATCCTTTCACTTCACTCCCCATAAGGATTGGTTATGCGAATATGAGAAATATGATGTTGGTGATGTCTTCTTAGGGGATGACAGGAAGGCTAGAATCATCAGACGTTGAAAACTCAAGCTAAAGTTGCAAGGTGGAAGGATTAGAACACTTATGGATGTTCTACATTTTCTTGCATTGGCCAGGAATATGATTTTTGTAAGAAAGATGGATGATGCAGGTGTAAAAATAATGTTCGGGAAAGATCCCTGCAAGATGGTTCACGAAGCACTGGTATTGATGCAGGGAGTTCAGATTGGAACTCTGTACAAGATTTTGGGTAGCACTGTTATTGATGGGTGCAACAATTCTGTGGATCCTGAAAGTGGAGCATAAAATCTAGTGGTCTCTAGAGAAAAGACCATCCTATGACATCCAAGGCTTAGACATATCGGAGAGACGGGACTTCAAATATTTCATGGTAATGGTATGGTAGAAGGTATGTCTAATTTCTCTTTGGATTTCGATTTTTGTGAACATTGTGTATATGGAAAAACAATCGGGTGAGTTTCCCCTCAGCTGCTAAGAGGGCAAAAGGGATATTAGAGCTTGTGCACAGTGATGTGTTTGGACCTGTTTTGGTTCCATCATTGGGTAAGTTTGTGTATTATGTATCATTTATATATGACTTCTCAAGGAATACATGGATATATTTTCTCAAGAAGAAATATGAAGTCTTTGACAAGTTTAAAGAATTTAAGGCTCTGGTGGAAAACCAAAAAGAGAAGAAGATAATGGTGTTGAGGACAGATAACGATGGAGAGTTCTCAAGAAGGAATTGGAAGAGTTTTGTAAGAAGTGTGGTATAGCATAGTAGAAGACTACTCCATATACACCTCAACAAAACAGAGTTGCAGAAAGAATGAACAGGACGTTCATGGAAAAGGAAAGAAGCATGCTCAGTGGTGTCAGGTTAGGACAAGAATTCTGGGCAGAGGCGGTGGAGACTACATGCTACCTGGTCAACAGATCACCTTCATCATCGTTGGGGGATAAGACTTCACATGAGGTATGGGCTAGCAAGAAACCCTCTCTTTCACATTTGAGGGTATTTGGTTGTGATGCATATGTAGTACATGTTCCAAGGGAGAAAAGAACCAAGTTGGATAGTAAATTTGAAAGGTGTATCTTTATTAGGTATAAAAATGGTTTAAAAGGCTATAATATTTGGAACCCAGAAACAAGGAATGTTGTGTAAAACCGAGATGTTGTGTTTAGAGAGGTGAAAAATGTTATTAAACATGAAGTCCTACCAAAGGAACCTGAGAAGATAGAGTTTTAGCTAAAGGAGGAAGAATTAGACTCTACAGCAGAAGAGGAATCAGAAGATGAGGAACCACAAACTCCAGCGATGAGAAGATCAGTTCAAGAAAGAAGGCAACTAGAAAGGTATAGTCCATCTGCTTTCTGTTCAAATTTTGCTTTATCTATTATTGATGATGATCCCAAAACTATCAAGGAGGTAGTAGATTTAGAGGATGGTAAGCTCTGGAAAGAGGCCATGGTTGATGAAATGGCATATTTGTACAAAAATGAGGCTTGGGATCTGGTGGAGTTGCCGACTGGAAGGAAACCCTTTTGAAACAAATGGGGGTTTAAGAGGAAGATGAATGCAAAAGGCAAGGTGGAGAAATATAAATCTCAGTTGGTAGCAAACGATTATCCTGGGTGTCGGGAATTGATTTTGGTGATATTATTTCTCTTGTTGCTAAGGTAGCTTCTATTAGATTACTTTTATTTGTTGTTGTTGCTTTTGATTTTGAGGTAGAATAGATAGATGTGAAGACAACATTTCTTCATAGGGTCTAGAAGAAGAGATATACATGAAGTAACCTGAAGGCTTTGCGATGAAGAGAAAGTAAGAATTGGCATGTAGGTTAAAAAAGTATTTGGAAGGATTAAAACAGTCACCAAGGATGTGGTATCAAAAATTTAATACATTTATATGGGGACTTGGCTTCATCAGAAGCAAAGAATATCACTATGTGTACTTTTCCAGGTGACGAGTACAAGAAAGCCAAATGGCTGCAATAATCAGCACCTCCAGAAAATTGTATTGTTGCTCTAAAGTATCACTGCTGCCTAAATTCACCCCCTTATTTTCCCACTCTAGAGTGCCCATAAAATTATAGGAATTTGGGATTGTGATCCTTGCTCAAAACCCAGAAAAACCCAGAAAGGGTTACCCTTGGTTCCCACCTTCAAAAATTGACCGTTCAGAGCTCGGCCCTCCTCCAAATATGAATTTTGTTGTTGTGACTAATCTTCTCAATCTCTACACTCCAAACTCTAGCAATCCTCCTCAAATGGCCCTCCAAATTATCTCCCAGCTCCCCAGCTCCAAATTCCTTGGGATAATGTTGCCCCAACAAATCTCACTCCAATAACTACGTAGTGGTGGCTCCCGAGCTATGTGTTATGCTCCAGAAATGTGTTTGACTTGCAACTGATGCTTCTTCTGGTCTCAGTGGTGAAGGAAATCCTTCCTTGGGTGGAACTCAAAGTCCACTGAGGAAGGTTGAGCTTCTCTCCTTTGGAAGCTCTTGTGCTAAACAACACAATGTTGGCTCAGTTGAACAACTAAGGCAATTTCGATTTTCAAATAGACAAAAGACCTCCCTTGCTCCCTCATTCCTTCCTTTTATAAGTGATGGCCATGCATTCCTTGTGGGTCCCTCCACAATTTCTATTTTTCCTGAGGGAATTTGAATTCCCTTCCTCCCAAGTGTGTATTTCGAGTGGGCCCCATATTCCACTAGCATGCAAATAAAACATTCTATCTATATTTCCACATTGAGAACTTAGGTAACATCATCAAATAACACTTAAAAATAGGTTTCTTATATATAGAACTAAGATAGCGATTTATTTAAGTCAATGGCATTTCTCTTGTATCTTGCATTGGTGAATGAGTTTTACAAGATATTTCATTTCTATCACCCACACTTTTGCAATGAACTAACTCTCAAAAAATAACTTCTTTACTAATTCCTCTTTTCTTTTTCATATGTATCAAAGTGAGGGTCCATGGAAACCTTGTTTATGTAGATTTTCATGAGTAAAGATTTTGTTGTGAGCAAGAATACAAATGGATATATGGATATGTGGTAGTCAATATATCCCTTCAACTAATTTCTAGATGAGGGAATGGGGTGATAGGTTTTGGTTAGTTAAATATTTCAAATATTCAATGCTCATAAAAAGATTCTCGTGTGGGGGGTGGGGGGGGGTGCACATCCTCTTCAATATTTAGTTCATTTATTCAAGGGAGATGCACCCTTTAGTTGAGACAGATGTTGGTTCATCTTATTGCATAACTCGTTAGGAGGATTTAAATACTTGCATCTGGTCCATTTCCAACCTGAAATTCATTAGAGTTGTCCCATTATTTATTTATTTTTATGTGTGGTTCACGAACACTGGAGATCGGTGGTCATTACATCCACATAAAATATTCAAGTATATCCACCTGAAGGGATCACTTCACATCAACTTAGTATTAGAGCATAACCCCAAGAACATCGAGGATAACTAACCATGTGACGTTCCATTATCAAGGTGCTTTAATGACGAGAACTCGACCAATTGAGCTAATCCTTGGGGCTATTAGAGCTTTCCCATCTAGAAAGATCAAAGATAAATTTTATACCTTGACTTAATATCTATACTCTTATATATTGAAGGAAAATCCCTAAAGAAAGGGATGGAAACCCATTATATTGTCTTCCCATACTTTGGTTTGTTTCATGATATCTAGAATCCATGTGAGATTCTTTTGGATGGAGGGATGAATCCTTTATGGAGATACTAAATATGGAATCCAAAGATCATTGGCACTTGATCATTCAAGATCCTAATATGTTTTTCTCTAAATTATCTATGCCAGAGAAATTCTTCCCACTATTTATATTTTACTTCTTGCATATCCCCATAAAGAGCTTGGCTCCCTTTGCTTGATTAGACAATATATGATCTCTTATTTCCAAATAACATATATTTAGGGGACCATGAGCTATTTTATAGTTGACAAAATGAAATTTTCTTTTCTTTTCTTTCTTTCCACATGAATATTTTAATCTCTAAATTTGTAAAGATTGTGTGAACCACATTGGGGCTAGAGTAGTTTAATTGAGAAAAATGACTAGAGTGGACATGATGATAAATTTTAGAAGGGTAATCCAATCTATTAGATTGTGCCACTAAGTTAACCAATTGGTCATCTTAATCTTAAAATTTTAAAGCATGGGGGACTAATATGAGATTATTGGATGGGTAAGCACTATAGGGATGCCCAAATATGAATGTCTTCCAATGACCTTGAACTAGGAATACCATCTCTCTTACAATATTATGGAGGGTAAATGTGGAGCTATTCCAATTGGATATGTTTCTTTTGTTGTTATTTATTTTCTTTGTCGAGGCCTCTAATTATGATCTAATGCTAATTTGAATCTTTGTGATATTTTTACTAAGGATTCATGAAGGAGGAGAATATCATGTACAAGTTGAGAGTGGTTTAACACTTTTGTTCCTGTAACGGTTTCCACTCTAGGGAGAATTTCCATTTCTCTTTCTTCTTCAATCCTTCTACCAACCAATATTTCCATTAATATATACAATAATGATTAAATAGGAAAACCTTCTTCTAGGAAGGTATGCAAACTAATATCTAGGATTACATAGCATCTTATGATGCTTTCTAAAGAAGTAAGGGAGAGATGATCAAGATAATAGGGACATTGCAACCTCAATCAATCATAACATAGATCTAGATAGACATTTCAATGGATTTTATCACAGGACTATCCAAAAGTAAGCAATAAATCAACACAATCAAAATTGATCATCCAAGTATAGGAAGTTATAGTAATGTATTTAGATATACTTATTAGTCCTTCTAAGAGTTTCTTTACTATAGATAGTTTCTTTATAGTAAGCGTCCAACAGGAACAATCAAATTTGACATACTACAAAGTAATAACATTCTTAAAAGTCTTGAACCATGAATTGACTATGAATTTGTGCTCACCGATCATCAAATTCCAATAGTATGGTATTATGTGTAGGTAACATAGTGCCTTCCTTAGAGATCTTGTCCACTATTTTGGTTCCATTCCCTAAATATATGTGAAAATTCTATTTGAAGAAATAATCCAACAATATAATTGAAGTATACAGGCTCAGTAATAAATAGAAATACATATATATTTAATTAATAATTGAAGGATGTTTACATTTTTGTGAGAGGTCCTGGCTATATACCGCCTTAGGTGCCTTTTGGTGAATGGGCTTGATCTATGATCATGCCCTTTTGACTAATAAACTACAACTAACTTTTACATAACATTGTCTTCCTCTCGAAAGAAGGCTTTGTCCTCAAAGCATACGTAACGATACATGTTGTTGACAAAATTCTTCAGTCTCCCAAGAAGCTTCTTCTTCTAGTAAGTCCTTCCACTTGATCAAGTATTCCTTGATTGTACGACGTCGAAGATTTCTTTCTCTAGTAGATAAGATACCTTCTGGTTCTAGAATGACCCTTCCTTCATCATCCAGGGATGGAAGCGTTGTTTGTGCTGATTGATGGTCGCCTAGTGCCTTTTTAAGGTAGGAGACATGGAATACGTTGTGAACACAACTTTTCTCTGGAAGGCTTAAACCAAATGCAACTTAGCTGATCTTTTTATTGATCTGGTAAGGTCCATAGAACTTTGGTTCCAATTTATTTTTTCCTTTTTGTTTTAAGGACAATTGTTTGTATGGTTGGAGCTTGACAAACACCCATTCTCTGACTTCAAATTCTCTTTCAATTCTATTTCGGTCTGCATGTTGCTTCATACGATTCCTCGCATTATTCAAGTTTTCTTTTAGTATTTGGATGATTTTTTGGGTTTATTCTAGTTGATTTTTAACAGCAGGTAGATTTTTCTGGACAATAGCTAGGTCCTTCAATTTTGGGGGCTCATATCCATACAAAGATTGAAATGGAGTCATTTTTGCTAATGTATGATAAGTAGAATTATACCACCACTCAGTGAGATGCAACCACTGAGCCCACTTATTTTGTTTTTCTATAGTGTAGCAACGTAGGTAGGCCTCCAAACATTTATTGACAACCTCTGTTTATCCATATGTTTGAGGGTGATAACCACAACTCATATTTAGGTAGGTTCCTATGTGGTTGAACAACTACTTCCAAAAATTACCCTTGAATTTGGCATCTCTATCACTCACAATGAATTTCGAGAAACTGTGTAATTTATATATATTTTTGCAAAATATTTCAGCAATTTGTTTAGCTGAATATGATTTAATTATTGCCATAAAGTGAGCATATTTGGTGAGTCTCCTGACCACTACGAAAATCTTATCCTTGCCTTCAGATACGGGTAATACCACAATAAAGTCCATCGAAATCTCTTCCCATTTCTAATTCGAAATGTTTAAAGGGTGAAGTAATCCAGGCATCATAATATTTTCACTTTTATTCCTTTAACATGTGTCACACTCTGCTACATACTTCTGAATATCATGACTCATCCCTTTCCAAAAGAATGATTGACGTGCATTGTAGTAAGTCTTAAAGAATTTTTATGCCCGGCTGACAGTGAATCATGTGACTCCTTGAGTATCTTAAATTTAAACTTGGAATTTGTATTTAGATAAATTCTTCCCTTATACCATATAATATCATTCTTCCACTCAAATTTTGAGTTGTTGGGAAGGTTATTGATTATCGCCATTATTTCTGGATCCTTGGCATACTCACTTCGAATCTCGTTAAGCCATTCAGGAACAACAACTGAGATTGCAAGTAGTGTTGGCTCTTCGTCTTTCCTAGACAGGGCATCTGCTAATACATTATATTTTCCCCTTTTATGTAGTATTTCCATGTCAAAGGTGACAATTTTTTCAATCCATTTTTGTTGTTCTTCGGAAAGTGTTTTTTATTGAAGGAGGTGCTAGAGACTGTTATGGTATGTTCGAATGGATAACTTACTACCCAAAAGAACTTAGCCAGTGCGTGCATAATAGCGAGAATTTATTTGTTGTATGTGGACTTGAGATGTTCTCTTTTATTGAGATTCCTGCTTTCAAAAGCTATTGGATGCTCTTCTTGCATTAACATTGCACCTATACCGAATCCGGAAGCATCACACTCAATGATAAATGGTTTAGAAAAATCTGGAGTTGCCAATACCGGGGCGTTAGACATAACTTCCTTCAATTCTTCAAAACACTTTCCTGCTTCCTCATCCCATAGAAATGAATTCTTCTTTAAAAGGTTTGTTAGAGGTGCAGTTATATGCGCATAGTTTTTAATAAACCTTCGGTAATACCTAGTCAAACCTAAGAACCCTCTTAGCTTGGATACATTAACTGGTTTGGTCCATTCCTTTATAGCTTTGATTTTATTAGGGTCCACTTTTACGCCTTCATGGGATATAATGTGTCCAAGGTATTCTATGTCTTCCTTTCTGAAGGTGCATTTGGATTTTTTTGCGTAGAACTAATGCTCTTTTAGTAGTGTAAGAACTTTATCCAGATGTTGTAAGTGTAGCTCCCAAGTTTTACTGTAAATTAAAATATTGTCAAAGAAAACTAATACAAACTTCCTAAGATGTGGATGAAATAATTCGTTCATAGTGGCTTGAAACATCGTTGGTGCATTGGTTAACCCAAACTGCATTACTTTAAATTCACAGTGACCTTCATGTGTTCGAAATGTCATTTTTGGTATGTCTTCCAACCTTATTCTGATTTGATAATAGCCTGACCTTAAGTCCAATTTTGAGAAGTATTTTGCACCATGTAGTTCATCCAACATTTCATCAATAAAGGGGATTGGGAACTTGCTTTTAATTGTTATTTTGTTTAATCCTTTATAATCAATGCATAGCCTAAATGAACCATCCTTCTTCCTTACCAATACCACTGGAGTAGCATACATAATTTTACTTTTCGAGATGATACCACACTTTAAAAGGTCTTGGATTAATCTCTCAATTTCCATCTTTTGGTGATGTGGATATCGGTACGGCTTGATGTTGACAGGGTCTGACCCTCCTTTGACTTCTATTGTATGCTTAATTTCCCTGTTAGGAGGAATTTTCATTGGCAAGTCTTGAAATACCTTTTCATTCTTCTGAATTAGATCTTGTACCTCTGGTGACTCTTCACTGATCATATTTGCAGATAACATTTCTAATTGGTGACATTGTACTACATAAGCGGGTGCTCCTTTTCGAATCATCTTCATCATCTGAGATGATGATACAATTTGATTCTCTGGTGCTTGGAATCCATGTAATTTGTACCTCTGACCTCCCCATTTAAATATTATGAATTGTACTTGATGTTTGGCAGCATAAGTGCCTAGAGTTCATAGCCATTGGATACCTAAGACTACATCTACTCCACCTAATGGTACAGTGAAGAACGGAGATTCTAAATTAAAGTCTTGAATCTGCAATTTGATCTTATGGCATTTCCTTACCTTTTCAATCTTCTTATCATCAGCTACCATCACCTTCATGTTTGGTAAGGGAAATGAAAAAATGTTGAGTCTCTTTGCCACGGTTGCATCTAAAAACATTTGTGTGCTACCAAAGTCGATGAGAACAACTACGTTGTTCTTCTTTATATGTCCTTTCAACTTTAAAGTTTGAGGTTGTGATATACCTGTCATAGATGATAGTGACACTTGCAGAATATTTCCATCATCTAATTCTGGTGAGAATTATGGGGCATCTTCTGTTTCTTCTATGTCAGAATCTTCACTGTTTGAATCATTAGTTGCTTCACAATTATATAGGTTCTTTGATTCTTTTCCTTTAGCACACCTATGTTTGGGGTCCCACTTCTCACCACATCATTTGCATTTGCCTTCTTTTATCCTTTCTATTTCCACATTAGATATTTCACCTTCACGACGATGTAGTGGAACATTTCTTGTATTATTTGAATCCAAGGACTGGGGCATTCTTCATCTTGAATATACTTTTTCCGGTTTTGACCATAGTTTTTGCTTTTCGTCTTGCTACTTCTATTGATGTAATGTCATGAAGCTCAATTTCTACTTGTAAATGAGTTTTAAGTCCAGAGATGTATGATTGAATTAGACGAGACTTTGATAACCCAGGTACTCGTGTTACTAAGGTCTCCCATTCTCGAGTGTACTCATCCACACTTCATTTTTGTCGTAATTTGATGAGTGTTGAAAAAAACTCTTCTTCCCTTACACCTTGGAATCTTTTAAAGAATGCATCTTTAAATTTTCTCCAACTGATGGTGATTGTCGTCTTCTTCCACCACATATACCAATTATATGCTTCTCCTTCCATTTTGTCATTGTTGATGTCATAAATCTCGAAGTATTCTTCTGTTTTATTTAACCATGCAACACTGCATTTTTCATTCCCATCGAATTTAGGCATCTCAACTTTTTCCTTTCACTAATATGTCGCTAATGGTTGAGCGAAAAAAGGGTGTTTATTGGTAAATGTATCCCAGAGTTGCTTATTTGAAAAAGTCGCATTACTATTTCCTTGGTGGGGCGTCGCTGATTTTTTTGGAGATTCAACTTTTTCTTGAGAATCTGTTGATTTTGTTGAATCTAATTAATTGTGCTCTTGATTTCCTCCATCATCTTGGAGTAGTTGTTTGGGTGTAATGTTCCAATTTCCACACAAGGTATTCAACAATGCTAAGGTCTGATTATGACTCATTTTGGATTGGATCTGGTTCTGCCCTAGCTATAGTTCTATTCGATTTGTCATATCCTGAAGCTTCTTGACATCGTCAGAATGCCTGATAAACTTACTCTCGAAATTGACTAATTTTTTATTGAAATCATCGGAGTGGCTAGTAATCCTATTCTCCAAATCAATCAATTTTTTACTGAAATTGGCCATTGAAAATGACGACATTGAACGAGTTTGTGGGGGTGTATATTTGTCTGCCAGCTTAAATTTTTTTTTTTTTTACAAAAATTATATAATTAATTAACCTTACTATATAGTTGATTATAAAATGTAATATTTAGATATGGGTTTTAATATATATAATGGAGTTGGACAGCGGAATTTTAAATGGAAATGGAAGATAGAATTAACAAGGGCATGCAGCAGAGCGAAAAAATAGAAGGGTCGGTGTAGTGCGTGGGGAAGATTACAGTTGCAAGATCTCGCTGGTGAGACAGAGGTGCGGAATAGAGGCACAACGCGCACGATTAAGGCAGAAGCGGCTAAGTGTCAACAGGGTGCAGAAGGAGCGTGGTGAACGGAGTGCGGGAATTGGGTTGACGTCCAAACTATGAATGACGGCAGTGCAACAAACTAGAGGGACGTCGTAGAGAATGCGGGTTTGTGGACTCGGAGATAGAAAATGGCAGCAGTGAGACAGCAGGAACTTGTGACAGTCATTGGTATGTGGAAGTTGGATGCCATAAACAGTGACTGAGGCAGCGTAGCACCAGACGAAAGCAAAGGTAGCGATCTACTCGCTCTGATACCAGATGAAGTATACAGACTCAGTAATAAATAGAAATACATATATATTTTATTAAGAATTGAAGGATGTTTACATTTTTGTGAGAGGCACTGGCTATATACCACCTTAGGTGCCTCTTGATGAATGGGCATGATCTTTGATCATGCCCTTTTGCCTAATAAACTACAACTACCTAGTTTTTTACATAAAAATAATGAATATGGTTTGTAAATGGCCTTAAGTTGATATTGTGTTGTTGGATGTTGCTAGATACATGGTTCATGACAAGTCCAAAATCTCCATATACTCTAAGAGTACCAAATCATGGAAGAAGTGATAATTTTAAAACTCGGAAGAGAGAAATAAAATCATTGAAATTATTAGTACCCCTCCCTACATTTACTTTGAGTAGAAATAATTGGAAATTAGATAAATATAAAACTTTTATTTATATCAAAAATAGTTTGCCTAGATTCTTGCCCCCCTTCCAGTTGGTCAAGAGGATGAAGAACCAATGGCCTTCAATCCATGATATTAATAGGTCCAAAAATCCCACATAAACCATATAACCCTATTTTAAACAATTTTAGAAAGAAAAAAAAAAGACACCATAAGTAAAAAAAACATAAACTAACATCTTGTCATTTCCTATTTGCATAAAGCAAACAAAGCTTAAAGGCCCTACACATTTTTTATCTCTTAAATAAATTAATATTATTGTTAAAATAATATTATAATAATGATAAAATATCAATAATATTTTTGCTATGTCGTATAATAATAATGCTAAAATGAAAATGAATTTAATCGTTATCATATTATGAGACATAGTATAATAAGCAATCTACTAATCAAAGGCTGAGCCAGGGTCATCACTGACTTCTAGGGTAGTACAATAGTCTTCAAGTGAAGAGAGGAATCCACGAGTTCATTCTACTTCTATTAGGATACCTCAATGGTTCAACCAAACATTGATCGATTCTCATGAGCATGTTGAGAGTCTTAATAGCGCTTTTAAAGAGAACAATCCTTTAAAGAAGTTTCCAAACTATATGACATTGATGAGAAGCATTCTATATTCCAATTGTTCTAGTTTTCAAGAGGCAATAGAACAATAGGTATGGCAACATGCCATGTGGAGGAGCACAACTCTATCATGACGAATGATTTTTGAGACATAATACCAAGACCAAAAGGGAAGACAACTCTAATTTCTTGGTGGCTCTACACGATCGAGCATGTTGTAGATGGTAGCATTGAGAACTTCAAGGTGAAGTTTGTGGTGAGAGGTTTCTTCGAGAGAAAGGGAGTCAACTATGGGGAGAAATTTTCTCTAGTCGCCAATTACACTTCTATTATAGTTGTTACATCCTTGTTTAATTTATGGTATGTAAAATACATTAGTTGGATGTGATGACAACTTTCCTTAATGGGATCATAGGGTAAGAAGTGTACATAGAGCAACCTCAAGGCTTTGAGGTAAATGGGATGAATTCCCATGTGTGTAAGCTTAATAATTCCTTATATGGACTCGAGTGGGCATCAAAAGCATGGTATTCTAGGATTGATGCATATTTACAAATTATGGCTTCACCAAAAGTGAAACAGATTCTTAACTTATACTACACATTTGTTCATATTGAAATATTTACTTTAGTGTTGTATGTAGATGAGGTTTTATTTATAGGTGCAGAGAAGTTTATTACATGGTGCAAAACCAATGTGGTAGTTGAATTCGAGATGAATGATACTAGGATGATTCATTAGTTCTTGGGGTTGGTGGTTTGGTAGAGACTATGGGAGGTTTTCCTTAGGTGGGATAACGATGCAATTCAAATTCTAAAGATGTTTTAGATGGAAAATTGAAAACCAATGACCAGACCCATAATCACTCATTTGAAGAAAATGAAAACTTTAGATTTGGAGTTGGTGGATCTCACAATGTACACATAATTAATAACTTCCTTAATTTAATTGGTCAGCACTAGGCCAACACATTTTGTACTGGACACCTTGAGTTAGTTTGTGGTGGAGCTAAGACAAGAGCATCAAGTAGCAACAAAATATGAGCTTAGGTTTTTGAGGAGCAAACTGGAGTTTGGTCTTAGATATCTTGGAGATGTTTAAGTGAAGTTGCATGATTATTTCTCAGATTGGGTAGGCATTGTTGTAGACAGGAAGAGAACCTTAGGGTGTTTCTTTAATATGGGACCAATTATGGTATTGTGGTTCAATAGGAAGCATACTTCAAGAGATTTTCCACTATTTGGTTTCATTCCCTAAATATGATACCTTTCCTTAGTGGGATCATTTGGGAAGAAGTGTCCATAGAAAAATCTTAGGGATTTGAGGTAAAAGGGAGGGATTCCCATGTGTATTGTGGGTTTAAGAACTCCTTATATGGACTCTAGTGGGTATCAAAAACATATTATTCTATGATTGATGCATGTTTACACATTATGGGCTTCACCAAAAGTGAAACAAGTTCTTAACTTATATTACATATTTGTTCATATTGATCTATTTACCTTGGTGTTGTGTGTAGATGACTTGTTTTTAATAGGTGCGGAGAAGCCCAACATGGCAGTTGGATTCGAGATGAATGATACCGAGATGATACATTAGTTCTTAGGGTTGGTTCTTTGGTAAAGACCATGGGAGTTTTTCCTTAAGTGGGATAACTATGCAATTTAGATCTTGAAGAGGTTTTAGATGGAGGGTTGAAAACCAATGGCCACACCCATGATTACTAATTTGAAGAAAATGACAAATTTAGATTCAAAGTTAGTAGATCCCACGATGTACACATAACTAGTTCTTTCATTTATCTAGTCAACACTAGGTGAATAGATGTTTTGCACTGAACACATTGAGTTGAGTTAAATCGTGGTGGAGCTAAGACAACTCCATAGGGTAACCACAAAATATGTCCTTAGATATTTGAGAAGCACACTAAAGTATAGTCTTAGATATCTCGAAGATAATGGTAAAGTACAATTACATGGTTATTTCTCAGATTGAGTAGGCATTGCAATAGACAAGAAAAACACCTTAAAATATTGCTTTAACATGAGATTAATTATTGTATTGTGGTTTAGTAAGAAATATACTTCAAGAGCTTTTCCACTATTTGGTTTCGTTGCCAAAAGATATGTGAAAATTTTATTCGAACAAATAATAGGTTGCAACTTAGCCAACCTACATCGTCTAGTGGTATTATAAACTATTATAAATAACTTTTTAAAAAGGCCACAGTAACTATGTAAAACGTAAACCGTGCCCATATTGCAACACGACGTTAATATGTAATTTCAACGATATCAACGATAGGTAACCGATATAACATGCTGTTAGATAGAGTATGAGAGTATTTTGCTGGTAACCAATATAACTTTATTGTTGCGATTACACTCACCAATACAACGGCACTTGCGACAAAAATGCAACACTGACACATCGCCTCTGGTAATTGGCGCTTAGGTAAAACAGACACAATGAAATAAAGAAAGAAACAGGGAATAATATCATCTAGAGACACACAGTAACACCTAGAGACTGGCGTGGCAATTTGTTAACGAGGGAGACGAAGATAGAGGGGCGTGCTGTTCTTGGCTTCCGGGGACGCATTCCACGCAGAAAATGCACTCGATGAGTTCATCCATTTCTCTACCAACTCTGGATGGTGACGTTTCAGCACGTCTTTGAGGCCCTCTGTGTTGTTTATCCATGCCATCCCTTTCTCCGTATACACTTCTTTCTTGAAATCACTGGTGAAAAAGCGATCTGCCTCCAATCCACGGCAATCGACATATATTCACAAAACACAATCTTACTAAATGAATGATAAATTTTGCGCTTTTTATTGCAGAATGGAATATTATAAAATGAGAAATGATTTATTACCCACCGTGATGCCATGAGCAAAAAGATAAAGAAGGTCGTCTCCCTAATGGCAAAACCTTTAATCTTCTTCTCTGCCATGAGGCCGACCTGTCGATCTAGAGGTTCAACGTCGTTATCATAGACCTCTTTCAACATTTGGATGGCCTCCTTTTCGTCTGTGAGGTCTTCCCATTTTGAGATGGGAGTCCTCAGCATAGTTCGCCGGAATTCATTGTATGTTGCTACGCTCCTCTCCCTGTCACGATAAACTGAAAAAGTACGCTCTATCAAATCAAACACAAGCATGTATGCAGCTATTTCCAATTTTAGTTTAGCAAATTTAAAATATAAAATATAGCTTAGGTTATTACTCTCCAGTGCGGGCATGTCTACATGATCTGGTCTCTCTTTGCCATCGGGGTCCTAACCGACAATGTCTCTCATCCATAGAGGGTAGTTCCACAGATTAAGGGCGCCACAGGCTTGAAGCTACAGGCTTCTGTCCCATTGATATAATGTGATATTTTTTATTAATTTCATTGAGTACATTGACCTGCTGTGGTAGAAGCTAAAGGGGTGGATTCCCCAATCCTGTCTTGGTAGCAAGCGAGTCTGCTCTTGCTAAAATTATAGGAACTTAATATACCCTACTTGCAGGTGATTGGCTATGCTCTTGGTGTTATAGAGATAGCTACAAAGATTGATCCTGGGTCTCCCATAGATTAAGACTAGTCCTTACCAATTCACCATGTGGTTTAAAAAACATATATATATATAATAAAGTTAAGTTTTTTCTCCGGGAGTTCCTATTAGTTCCTTCATCTCTACCCTGTGAGTCACATGAATGGATGACACTGGAAATTTAACAACTATTTGTTTTTATTATAGTTTAAAGTTCAAATTACTTCCAAAATAACTATGATGTGATCAGAGTTCAATTCTAAATAATCCTGTAAACTCAACTCACTCTTTGAGAATTGGAGGGGTTTTGTTGTCCATTGGAGTTCCATGAATGTCTCTGATGAGGATGCTGTCTGGCAATAGACTGTGCATTCGATAGACACCCACAAATTCCTCGGTGAGAGAGTATGGGACCCCATGATTCTGAGGCTTGGGCATTCCTATATAGCCGCTCAGAATAGAACTTCCAGTGTGACCAAAGATGTTCTTCACCTTCTTACCCAATAACCCATACCTACACACAGTGAAAGCTTCGTTCATTAATAAGAAGAATGTCTGTATTTGAACATTTTATAAAAAGACAAATTCCTCTATATTTTAGCTCTGATATTTTAGCCCTTCGGCTTAATTTCAAGACTGCAACCTGTGTGAAACAATATGTAATTAATGTACCAATTGGCGTTCATTCCAGCAAGGAGGGTGTCCGTTTTGATGAGCTCCACCATCCAGTCAATGGTGTGGATCTTGGCTATCACGGCTGAAGTCACTAATCTTGCATGGCGATACAAATCCTCAACGTTCATACCAATATAGTGACGCTGCATTCCATAAGTTAGATTGGATTACCTTCAACATGTCGCAAATGGAATTATGTTCTTGGATAAAGAGAGCCTGCATAACCCACACCCCTGCCCATGAATTACGATCATCTCCAGAGAGGGCAATTCCGTCGCTATCATGAAGAAGAAGGCCATCCTCCCCCAACTTCAACTTACCGTCTTTGAATGTTTTTAGCTTTTTTTGATTGACTCACGTTGTTTCCATACACTACATTCCCATCCCTGATTATTTATGTATATATAACTCGCTATTAGAATAGCATGATAAGAGTATATACATTTATATATATATATTGTGAGATAGCTTCACAATTTAGAGGATTTATAGAGAGAGAGTTTAGTCCATGTAGATTTTTTTTTACCACCGGGCGGTCCTCTTATTTAGGTATCCTGTTTTGATGTCATAACTGCTAGTAGGCACTGCTTTGCCTTCCAAGAATTTGAATGCCTTTAGCAGACATTGCAGTGCAATGTTGGCTGGTGTGCTTAACTTTGCCTGAAAAATCATCAATTAATGTCAACGTTATATAATTTCTGGTATAGATATATTGAATAAGGATATAATTTCTGACATTGGCATTGAAAATTGTGATTGTGATTCAAAAAGTTGTGCCTACTTGTACCATGGCGTCTTCAACGTGATCGACCCAGTCATGAATCATGAATTGGATCCACATGGCGACAGTCCTACTAGGCAGAGATAAGGGACGGAATTACTCTGCATCAAGACTTAAGCAGTGGGTCACGGAAATCTGGGGCCATCATTTGGCTGATCTGCCTTTTGTACAGACGGTTGTCCATGGCCGGTTTGCTCTATGATTTGTGTGAGAAGAACACACCAATTTGGTATTATCTTCCTTCTGGCACATCGAACAGGCCCCGGTAATGCTAAAGAGATGGAGTTCGCTTTTTGACCCGAACAGAGAACAACTTGGGGCAAGGCCAATTTGGGTTCGCCTCCCTGAATTGCCACTCCATTTATGGACCGAAGACATCTTCAAGAGAATTGGGAATTCTTTGGGCACCTATCTAGACTATGATAGATCTTACCTCTCTACTGGGATTATGGCCTATGCGCGGATACTGGTTCACCTGGACATCAGAGGAGGGTTGCAAGAACAAGTCACCCTGTGATGGAGGAACTACAACTGCACCCAGATACTTGACTATGAGGGGGTCCCCTTCCAATGAAAATGATGCCACAAAGTGGGACACCTCTACAAGGATTTCCCTCTACTCATGAAATCAAAGGCTGGCAACAAGGGGAAGTCATCCCCCTCAGTAAGAGCTTAGACACAAGCGGATCACTCAAATGAGGCACAGAAAATGGACACTGATGATGTTGGATCTAGGCTGACCTCGACAACTCCGAAGAAGCATGGGAAAACACCTCTTCGGCCTCCTTCACCTCCACTGACCAGGTCTAAGGCGGCCGCTAGAGTCGCACTATCTTTGGGTATGTTTATTCCTAACCCTTGATTTGCATCATTTGCTAGCACTTCTGCTCATAAGGATAATATTATTGGAGCTCGACAGAACCCAGATATATTGCAACCCAGTCTAAGTCACCCTGTATGCCTCCTCAATTCCCATGTGCCTGTTACATCTTGTACTCCCCCTACCACCTCTGAGGAAATGCCATGGGAATTGAACCCTGGTATTGACTCCACCCCTCACAGATACCACCTCCGCTCACATTCTCAGTCATAGGCTCTAGATGCTATAGGCATTGGACTTGACCCTCCCTCCACCACTATAAATCTCCCACAAGGCAGACCTTCCTCCTTGTCAAAAGCTAAACAGAAGGCAGGAATGGAGGTGGCCATGGGCAAATAACTTACTCTTGACAGGGTCCTTAGAGCGCAAAGTCCCCTGGAGCTGTCTCCACCATGAAGGTCCTCTCCTTTAACTGCAGAGAGATTGCTAGTCCTGAGAAAAAACTAGCATTGTGAAGGCTTCTCCAAAAGGAGTCGGTCGACATGGTCTTACTACAAGAAACCCTGATGTCGCCCATACCATTTCCCCTCTATTGGAATCCATGCTCCTAGGATGGCATTTCCAAGCAATTGATGTAAACGGTTGCTCGGGGGGGCATCGCCCTGGGATACAATCCTCGCTCGATTAAATTGAACGACACTTGGGGTGGCATCAAGTTCATTGAGGCGGATATCTACTCTATCGACCTGGGATCATCGATTAGACAACTGAATGTCTATGGGCCCTATCACAACCAGGAGAATTTCTGGGAGAAGCTATTGTCAACCAACATCCTGCAACCTGACAACATCATTCTGGGGGGAGACCTAAACTTCTCTCTAGGCTTCTCAGAGTCATGGGGGCACCATGCCCAAGTTGAGCCCTTATCGGTCTTCTTCGAGCACCTCCTAGATCTACACAGTCTCATTGATATCCCATCTGCCAAACTTGTCCAGACCTAGAGGAATAGAAGAAGTGAGGAGGATATTCTTGCCAGGAGACTCGACCGTTTCCTCATCAAGGAACGATTCCTGGAGCAAGATTTCACTTATCGCCAGTGCGTGGGATCAGGTGGACTATTAGACCATCTGCCGATATATCTTGACATCCGGGGCGATATAAGCAAACCACGAGCCCCTTTCAAATTCAACTCCTCCTGGTTGAAGGATAATTCCTACACCTGCCTCATCACAAACTTTTGGAAGTCCCATCCACCTGCTACCAGAGGGAACATCACAGAAGGGTTCATCGCCAACCTAAAGGAATTGAAGAAAATATTTAAGATATGGTCACATAAAAAGAGATGTGCATAAGAGCAACTGTTAAAATATATTGAATTAGAAATTGTCGACTTGGAGGAAAACAATGGGGGGATCTTCCCATCAAATGAGCTCAGGGATAAGCTCACAGACTTAACAACCAAATGAGGAAACATACTTAAGGAAAGGGAGGAAACCTGGAGACTATGGAGTAGAGTGATATCGCTGAAGGAAGGAGATGATAACTTCAAATTCTTTCATAAATTTGCAAACTGAAGAAAATCTATTAACACAATCTGGAAACTAACAAATGAGCAAGGAATTGAGGTGGACACCTTCCCTCACCTGGCCACCCTAGCTACCTCACATTTCAAACAGATATACCAGGCCCCTCCCATTGCCACCCTAGCAGAGGTCATCGGGGTAGCACAACTATTCCCCTAGTTTATCAAACATGAGGATGTTATGGACCTTAATAGAGTAGTCACTCTTGGGGAATTGGAGGCCACCCTGAAATGGTTTAAGAGGGATAAGAGCCCCTGTCCAGATGGTTGGTTAGTGGAGTTATATCTAGCCTTTTTTGATATACTAGGGCAAGATTTACTCAAGCTCATCGAGAAATGCAGGATGACTGGCCGAATGCATGCAGTCATCAACTCCACTTTCATTGCCCTCATCCCCAAATCAGACAACCCGTCAACTTTCAATGATTTCTGGCCCATCTCCCTATACAATTTCATATACAAAATCATATCCAAAATCATTGTTAATCGCCTCTGCCCTATTCTATCCACCCCCATATCTTTAGAACAATTTACTTTCCTATAGGACCGGCAGATTCATGAAGCCATAGGAACGACCCAAGAAGTACTGCACTCCATAGAAATGAAGAAGATAAAAGGTATGATCCTTAAGGTTGATCTATCAAAGGCATTCAAGCGGGTAAGCTGGTTATACATCATAATGCTCCTAACTCATTTAGGATTTCATGTGGGAGTTATAAAATGGATTATGTGTTGCATTACTAATATACCCTTTAGTGTCCTGATAAATGGAGTTGCATCTCCTTTCTTTAGTTCTGAAAGAGGACTTAGATAAGGATGCCCATTATCTCCCCTACTCTTCCTCTTGGTCATGTAAGGGCTCAGCAAATTGCTCAAGGATTTGCACCTTAAGGGCAGGCTCTTAGGAATCAGGATCTCAGATAGATGCATGATAAAACACCTCCTTTTCGTGGATGATGTGTTAATGTTCCTTAATGGGGGTCTTGGATATCTAACCACCATACATCACATCATCAATCTATTAAATACCTCTATGGGCATGATCATTAATAACTCAAAATCCACCATTATCATTTCAGAATGCTCCCCTCTTGAGATTCAGTTTGCACTATAAAGGTTCTCATTCACCCTACTGCAGCTAAATGAAGGCCTCTGGTATCTGGGATACAAGCTGAAGTCAGTCGGATAAAAAATAGCTAACTGGATACGGTTGATTTCTAAGCTTGAAAGGAGACTTAATATATGGTATCACAAGTATCTCTCTAGAGTTGGAAGACTAGTACTCATCAAAGTTGTCCTAGAGGCCACCCCTGTATATTAGATGTCACTTGCATGGATTCCAAGGGGCATTCTTAATAGAATACAAAATCTCTACTGCAGATTCCTGTGGAAAGGCAAACAAACAGGGAGGATTTTTGCATGGGAAAAATGGGATCTGCTATCTATCCCTAAGAAATGGGGAGGATGGGGTATAAAGAAACTGGAAGATTTCTCCTCTGCACTTGTGGCCAAGCTAGGGTGGAAACTAATCACCACTAGCAGCCTCTGGACCAAAGTTGCATCCTCTAAGTATATCAATCCACTAAGGCCGATGGACTGGCTGAGACAGACAAGATGGAACAAATCTGGGATCTCAAACATATGGAAAGCGGTTTTGAATTCATTGCCACTTACCTGTGACAACCTTATGTGGAGAATATCTTATGGTACATCTGTCTGTATAGGCCTTGACCCTTGGAGAGGATGTGGGAATACACACTTACTACCTGAACGATTACTCCAAAACCTAACTAAGAAAGGCATCACACGCATCTTCCACATTGTGGACCAGGAGAGATCAACCTTCCTGCACCAAGCATGGAAGTCTGCCCACAGCCTGCTCTTACCTCTTCATTGGCACCAACCTTGGAGAGCATACACATCAGCCCTCACTGAGTCTCACATCCATATACTGGAAGGGGAGGATGAGATTACATGGGCTATCGCAAAAAATGGTTAGTACACTCCAAAGGAGGGGTATCTACATCTTGCCAATAGACACAAGGCACTACACATCGATATATGGTGGAAAGAAATGTGGAAGCTCAAAGCCCCTGTTGGACACCTAATCCTCTAAGGGTTGGTGTGGAAAGTGAACAGACAAAGTGAGTCCAAAAGACCACATGGAATACAAATCCAAGGGTCACTTCCATGTACTATAAATGTATATCATTTTCAATAATAGATGCACTCTCATGTTTATCATTCATCTTCTGTTTATGCCATGTGTGTGTTTAACATGGTATCAGAGCATGCATTCTACTGCCCTGCTCAAATTTGAGCCATTGTTTTGTGGCCTTTATAGATCTGAGCACTTCTCCTTATTGGTTTTGTGCCATTCTGGCTAAGCCTTCCATCTTTGACGTTGACGCTTCCACTGATCTGACAGTGTATTCATTGACTTGAACGTTTCTATAGTGTTGCCTTCTCTACTCCTGTCACTACTCGATACCTGCATACAAAATGCTCAGCGTTTTTTGCACTCAAATTTGTAACTCCCATTCCTACTATGAATCCCTGCAATGAACAGAGCATTCTATGATTTCTGTTAATAGTTTGGTGTGTACATTATTGGATTATATGTGGAAGCCGAGACCCCGTTTTGAAGCTTGAAAGCTTGTGAACTTATGAACGTTGCTCCTGGTATAACGCAGTTTGTAGAGATGGTATAACGCTGCTCCTAATGGAACTAGTAATGGATCTTAATTCTCGTCTTTCGACCTCAAGAAACAAATGACTATAGAATTGATCCTTTTTAAAACCTAGACTTACAATTACAAGACAACAGACAATACTGAAGTCACAGTGCCTCAAAACTATCTGCAAAACATTCATCGTAGAGCTTCAATGGAGAACGAAATTTCTGCGAAGTATTGAGGTATTCAAGCTTATCAATTGTTTTATATTCTTATAGTACATTTTCCTATTTCCTATGACAAACTGAAGGCTTCATGGAGAATGAAGAGTCCAAGACAAATTAATATCAGTAAATACTCCAGCTTCATAGGACCCACGAATTATTAAGAAAGCTACATATTTTATGGTGGGGCCAGTTTAGATCTCTTTAAAGAATTAGAATGGCAGAGGCTTGCGTAACTGAATCTACAGAGGGCCATATCTTGACAAATTCATGAATGTGGGAGGTTGAATGTTGATACAGGAAGAAATTTTAATTGTTGGGCATGATTCCAAGGAGAAATAGGGTCGAAATACCTCATTGTTAATGTTGGATGAGAGCTGCATAATTTCTGGGCTAAGTCACAGTTAAGGTGGAACGAGTTAACTGTTATTTGAAGGCCGCCACTATCCCCCACTAAATGAGGTTGTATATCATCTTGGAGAGGCTCATATTACTGAATGTGTGGAGTCTGAGCCTTTATTGATGAGTTGGAAGGTGATATGACCACCTTATGGTATCTGTGACAACTGTTGGCACCTTTATATTGATTTCTGTTGGGATTTTTTGAGGTGTTGTAGGGAGAGGAGCAAATTCTGAACTTATATGTATCATTGAAGAACATAAAAACTACACCAAATCGTCTATTGTACCCAAGTTCCTCTACTCTAATTGTCTCCATTCTATTTGCATAGTAAATACTAGGAGGAAGTTGCCTATTTTCTCTCTTTCTATGACAGGAATTACATATATATGTCCTATTTAAATCTCTGTGCTTGAAATATATCAGCTTGAAATTTTGGTAGCCTCATTCTGGGTACATGTCATTTATTACGTGTATTTTCTGAGTTGGAATTGTTAGAAAACACCTACAGCAATACACAATTGAGCTGTTTAACTAAATGCTACATTGAAATCATAGCATAAACTCTGAAATTTAGTATGAGAAATTAAGTTTTTTCAAAGAAGGGATATTACACTAATGAAGGCCAAGCTACCTAGAGAAGAGAGCGAAAGTGTAAGGTTTCTATGTAAGATCTGAAATCATCATTTAAAGATCATTTATGTGCTACAACAATAATCCAAATTTATGATTATATGAGTCCTGAAAGGAGCGAGTAGTTTGAAGATTTTACAAATACATTTTCACTATGGAAAGGAGTTGATCTCCCTCAAAATTCTAAGCATAAAGTATAAATTGGAAGCCCTAAAGTCTGGCCACTGTCACCTTCGACAAAAAAATAGCTGAAATTATGAGCAAGATTGAGTTCTCAATTAATCTATCACCCTCCTTCACAATATCATCTTGGAGCAAGTAATACGGTGGTAAATTCTGAGTATATAAATATACATTCTGATCCAAAATAGTGATACAGTAAACCAACCCGTGGAAAAGAATATGAGTCTTGAAGGAGAATCAAACTTATGCATCTCTATAGGAAGAAATCATTTTTGGCTCAAGGAAGGAAGAAGTTTTCAACAATGAATGTGTCATGTACCAACTCATGTAAGGACCCTTGAAGACTTCATCTAGATCAGAAGAGCCTGTGGGCTACAAACCTATCAAGCTGGACATTCTATTAAGGTAGCAACATTGGGTTTGATGTGTAGAAATTGAGGCACAAGACATTGTGAAGTGAGAACATGAGCAGACATCAGTGCAAATTAATTTGTGTTGAAAAGTTGGCAAAATAATTTTCTAAAACCATTATTGTTTCTGCAAGTGCATTTTTGGTCATTTATTGATTTGATTGTTTGAATAATGGAGAAAATTCATGGATTATTAGAGTTATTAAGCACTCTAATCTTATCTACTGGTGGAAGCACAATTAAAGTCAGCAAAGACACTCTCAGAGATATTCAAACATCTTTACAACATGCACAAGAAAACATTGCTTTTTTGCAGCTTGAATCTCAACTACAGCAAAAAGAATTACAACAGTGGAGTCATCATTCTGAACTTGTTTCTATTTAGAAGATTGAAATAGACTCCCATAAACACCAAAACAATAATGTTACAATTGATTCAAATCCAGTGCCCAATAAAGTAGTAGTTGTACATGCAAATGCAGAAATTCAGTCTGCACTTCCCAAGTCGGTCATCAGACCTTGGGAAGATCTTTTCCACAACAAGCACAGAACTGGTCTTGGATATGACAAGGACATGTCCTTTCATCTTCCAGATTACTCAAAGCCCATTCATTTTTAGAGTGCTAGATTCCTTCATGATAGTTCACCTTCAGTTGTTCCATATTTTGCTCCTCTTCCACAACAACAACAACATATTGTGAAATGCCAACACTGTGACCGAGTTGGCCATCTGAAATATCATTGTTTTGAACTTCACCATGTAAGCATTGTCATAAAACCAATCGTTCTTCAAAAAGATGCTTTAGAAACAAACCTCCTGCAAGAACAAAGATTCATCTTGGATGGATCGCTTCTTGGAAATGGGCATCAACAGCTAAAAAGATATTCCAGTCATATGTCCAAACTTGTTCTGTAGTATTGAACAGTCATGCAGTTGATTTTTCTCCATCATCTCACCTTGTATATGACAGGGGGGAAATGATGGTCATCTACAAGCTTCAAAGCCACATCAAATGAGCCTGAGCCACAACCTGCTATACCAGATTCAGAGTTGTAGCCAGAGACAAAGATGCCCCTGAGCATGCCTTCAATCAGTGATACCTCTTCAAAGAATTGGGGACACTTCCTCTAGCAGAATATTTCAACTTCTTGTCAGTTTCAAAAGAGTTCCAGGAATTGCATTAAGCATTCCAGAGTTGTTGGTCATCCTTAAACCATCACATGTTGAGACCTCCCTTTTCAGGTTGAGGTTCTCCCTTTTATGTGGGGTGAGACCTCCCTTTCATGGTTGAAGGTTTCCCTCTTCAAAACATCAGGAGCACTTCCTCTAGTAGAAGACCTGAGCTTCATGCCAGAATTGGAAGATTTTCGAGAACTGCACTAAGCGTTCTAGTGTTGGTGGTCATCCTTAAACCATCGCCCTTTATACCAACATTTCAGAGAGCACATTCAGCCTAGTGCTGCCATGCATTTTTTGTACATTTTATATTACAACTCTCTTCTTGGACTCATACATAACCATTCGGATTAAGGGGGGGATTTTGGACACCTAATCCTCTAAGGGTTGGTGCGGAAAATGAACAGCCAAAGGGAGTCCAAGAGACCACTTGGAATACGAATCCAAGGGTCATTTCCATGTACTATAAATGTATATCATTTTCAATAATAGATGTACTCTCTTTTGTATCATTCATCTTTTGTTGCTGCCATGTGTGTGTTTAACAGCCCCCCCCCCCGAACAAGATTACTCATGTGGTCCATCTTGAAGAACAAGGTCCCGACCAGAGAAAACCTGATCAAAATGGGGCTTTATGGGCCCTATTGGTGATGCCTATGTAAGGACAACACTGAAACCATGGATCACCTATTCCTCTCGTGTCCCATCACCACTGACCTATGGAACTCCACTCTCTCGCACATCCCTTCAACCTCCACTTGGAGAGGACATACCACAAAGGAGGTATGGGCTAACTGGTGGACATCTGCATCTCCACAGAAAGATAGGAACCTCCCCCTCCTCATTAGCTGGGAAATTTAGATAGCCAGCAACTATATCATTTTTCAGGACTCTGCTCCTCATTGGCCAACCACAATAACCAGATTCATCGTCGACTACAACATTATACCTGAGGATGATGCTAACTCTCCACCCAGAAATATCATCCCTGAGACCATTGATCACTCACAACCATGGGCATATTTTAACGGATCGACACAAGAGACAGGATGTGGGGGAGGGGCTACTCTGTATTTAACAAATTCACATTACTAACATATACAAATGGGACTTGGAGATGGCACTAACAACTCTGTAGAACTCATCACAACAAAAAATCTGATTCAATTTGCAATTGAGAAAAAGTATCGAAATCTTCAAGCTTTTGGTGACTCAAAAATTGTTTGCAATTAGATAAACAAATCTACAACATGTCATTCTTACACATTGTGGCACATATTGGATGAGATATATAGATACATAACTTTTTTTGACAGTTTTTTATGTAACCATATCTACAGGGAACGGAACACACTCACTGAAAAACTTTCCAAATAGGCAACGATCTGACCACACAACCTCTAGATGATTCAGGAGCAGCGAGAAGGGGATCACTACCAGTACTACCATCACCCATACATGGACCATGTAGCATAGGCTCAACAGGAGCCTGATATCATATGATATGCTACCTGTTATTTATTTTTATATTTATCTATCTTATACATAAACAATTCATGTTACAGGAATACTCTCTACATAGAGTAAACAAAATTTTGAGTTTTTAAACAACACTTTTTCAAGGAACTGTCTCCATACATGGAGAAGATATATGCTTTTATTATTTTGACAGGCACACAACCATTTAAATCATGCATATGCACATGTCATCTACAACATGTAATTTTCCTTATATTAATGAAAATTACGATTTTTCCAAGGGGAAAAAACTTTTACTTATATCAAAATTAGTTTGCATAGATTCTTGCTTCCCCTAACAGTTGGTCCAGAGGAGGGAGATCCAATGGCCTTCAATCCATGATAATAATAGGTCCAAAAATATCACATACACCATGTAGCCCTATTTTAAACAATTTTAGAAAAAAAAAAAAAGACACCATAAGTCGATAAAACATAAATTAACATCTTTTCATTTCCTATCTACATAAATAAAACAAAGCTCAAAGGCCATACACATTTTTTTCTCTTAAAGAAATTAATATTATTGTTAAAATAATATTATATAATGATAAAATATCAATAATATTTTTGTTATTGTATAATAATAATGCTAAATGATAATGAATTTAATCATTATCATATTATGAGGCATAAGATAACAAGCAATCTACTATTCAAAGGTTGAGCTAGAGTCATCAATGATTTCTAGGGTAGTACAATAGTATTCAAGTGAAGAGAGGAATCCATGAGCTCATTCTACTTTCTATTAGGATACCTCAATGGTTCAATCAAACATTGATGTATTCTCATGAGCATGTTTAGAATCCTAATAGTTCTTTTAGAGAGAACAATCCTTTGAAGAAATTTCCAGACGATATGACATTTATGAGAAGCATTCTATATTCCAATCATTCTAGTTTTCAGGAGGCAATAGAACAATAGGTATGACAAGATGCCATGTGGACGAGTACACCTCCATCATGAAGAATGATGTTTGGGACATAATACCAAGACCAAAAGGGAAGACAATTCTAAGTTCTAGGTGGCTCTACAAGATCAAGCATGTTGTACATGGTAGCATCGAGAAGTTCAAAGTGAGGTTTGTGATGAGAGGGATCTTTGAGAGAAAGGGAGTTAACTATGGGGAGACATTTTCTCTAGTCTCCAGGTACACTTCTATTATAGTTGTTACATCCTTGGTTTCGTTTATGGTATGGAAAATACATTAGTGGGATGTGATGACAACTTTCCTTAATGGGATAATTAGGGAAGAAGTGTATATAGAGAAACCTCAAGGCTTTGAGGTAAATGATATGGATTCCCATGTGCATAGGCTTAAGAATTCCTTATATGGACTTGAGTGGGCATCAAAAGCATGGTATTCGAGGATTGATGCATATTTACAGATTATGGCTTCACTAAAAGTGAAACATATTCTTAACTTAGAATACATATTTGTTCATATTGACCTATTTACTTTAGTGTTGTATGTAGATGACTTTTTTTTTATAGGTGTAGAGAAGCTTATTACATGGTGCAAAACCAATGTGGCAGCTAAATTTGAGATGAATGATACTAGGATGATGCATTAGTTATTGGGGTTGGTGGTTTGGTAGAGACTATGGGAGGTTTTCCTTAGGTGGGGTAACGATGCAATTAAAATTATAAATATGTTTTAGATGGAGGATTGAAAACCAATGGCCACACCCATGATCACTAATTTGAAGAAAATGAAAACTTTAGATTCACAGTTGGTGGATCCCATGATGTACACATACTAGTAAGTTGCTTGATTTATCTGGTTAACACTAGACCAACATACGTTTTGTACTGGACACCTTGAGTTTGTTTGTGGTGGAGCTAAGGCAAGAGCATCGGGTAGAAATAAAATATGTTCTACGATATTTGAGGAGCATACTGGAGTATGGTATTAGATATCTTGGAGACGTTTAAGTGAAGTTGCATGGTTATTTCTTCGATTGGGTAGGCATTGTTGTAGACAGGAAGAGCACCTTAGTGTGTTTCTTTAACATGGGATCAATTATGGTATTGTGGTTCAATAGGAAGCATACTTCAAGAGATTTTACATTATTTAGTGTCGTTCCCTAAAGATGACACCCTTCCTTAATGTGATCATTGGGGAAGAAGTTTCCATAGAGAAACCTCAGGGTTTTGAGGTAAATGGGAAGGATTCCCATGTGTACTATGGGCTTAAGAATTTGTTATATGGACTCTAGTGGGTATCAAAAACATATTATTCTATGATTAATGCATGTTTACACATTATGGGCTTCACCAAAAGTGAAAGAAATTCTTAACTTATATTACATATTTGTTCATATTGATCTATTTACCTTGGTGTTGTGTGTAGATGAATTGTTTTTAATAGGTGCATAGAAGCCCAACATGGCAGTTGAATTCAAGATGAATGATAGTAGGATGATGCATTAGTTATTAGGGTTGGTGGTTTGGTAGAGACCATTGGATTTTTTCCTTAAGTGGGATAAGTATGCAATTCATATCTTGAAGAGGTTTTAGATGGAGGGTTGAAAACCAATGGCCACACCCATGATTCCTAATTTGAAGAAAATGACAACTTTAGATTCATAGTTAGTGGATCCCATGATGTACACATAACTAGTTCTTTGATTTATCTAGTCAACACTAGGTGAATAAATGTTTTGTAATAAACACATTGAGTTGAGTTAGTTCGTGGTGGAACTAAGACAAGTGCATTAAGTAACCACAAAATATGTGCTTAGATATTTGAGCACACTAAAGTATAGTTTTAGATATCTTGGAGATGGTTAAGTGCAGTTGCATGATTATTTCTTAGATTAGGTAGGCATTGTTGTAGAGAGGAAGAGCACCTTAAGGTGTTGCTTTAACATGGGATTAATTATTGTATTGTGGTTAGGTAGGAAATATACTTCATGAGCTTTTCCACTATTTGATTTCGTTCCCTAAAGATATGTGAAAATTTTATTCGAATAAATAATCTAAATAATATAATGAATATGGTTTTCCAATGACCTTAAGTTCATAATGTGTTGGCACATAGTGTTGTTGGAAGTGGCCAAATACATGGCAAATGTATCAAATCCCTGTAGAAGTGAAAATTTTAAAAGTAAAACGAAAACCATAAAACTATTCAAATTATTAATACCCCTCGCCAAATTTGCTTTGAGTAGACATATTAGTTCGTGGGAAACCGCCCCTAAAAAAAGAACTGATAGTAGGTCCAAAAATCGTTGGAACTTAGCCTACCTATATCGTCTAGTGATATTATAAATAGTTTCAGAGAAAAGAAAAAAAGGGCACCATAACTATGTAAAACATAAACCGTGCCCATATTGCAACACGATGTAAATATGTGACGTCAACAATATCAATGATAGGTAACAATATTGGATCACCGAAACTTTTTGCAATGTCTCCAAGAAAGGGGAGTACAATACATTTCTTTATTCAACAACAGCACTTGCAACAAAAATGCAACCCAACAAAACAAATCGCCTGTGGTAATTGGCGCCTAGGTATAACACACATAATGAAAGAAAGAAAGAAACACGGAATAAAGAAAGAACCACATCTCAATAACACAACTAACCCGTAGAGAATGGCGCGGCACAAAGATAGAGGGGCGTGCTGTTCTTGGGTTCCGGGGACGCATTCCACACAGAAAATGCACTCGATGAATTCATCTATTTCTCTACCATCTCTGGATGGTGACGTTTCAGTGTTGGAACTACTACACCTACATGCAGACTCTCAGTTATAGCATGCAACTACATGCAACTACATGCAACTGCATGCGGACTCTTAGTTAAAGCATGCAACTACATGAAACTACTACACATCTACATGCGGACTCTTAGTTAGAGCATGGGATTGCATGCAAGATTCCTTTTGCATGATTTACTCCTTGATTTGCTCCTTCTTTAACTCCGCAACTGACTAGTTATCTCCGGAACTTGTTGTAGGTGTTGAGTCTTCTCATTGATCACCACTATAATTCATTACCTTGGGATCTTCACCCAGTAATGCTATATAATAAGCATTGTAACATATTTTCTAATGATTCATTCTTTTCTTCTTTCGATTTTCCTTTAATGTTTTTGCTTTGCAAAGTTGTGTGTTCAACCTTTGCTAGCTAGATTCATCTGTGCAGGTTTTCTAACACATTTACAGCCTCGACACGCCTTCTTTCTTTTCCTTACAGCCTGTTGTGCCTCTCTAATCCACTACTCGTTATGCTTCGACGCGCAATATGAGTATTGCCTAAATACCAGTAACTGTGGGAGCATGAATCTAACGTATCCCTTTGGTGTAGGAAAGCGCGGATGCGGTCACCCTGGCGTTCAGATCAACTGTGTGTAGAACTCAAGTCCAGTTATCGAGATTTATGCCCAGAATTACACAATACAAAAGGCATATTCTCCGAACTTCTTAGTTGTGATCAGAGACAAGGACTGCAATTATTTTGATCACTCCAATAATAATCTCCATATACCGTTTTCACAATATGGAGACGCCATCTTCCACATTTTAGGTAAAGAGAATCGGACTCTAAACGTGTACAAGTGCAATATACCTTTTCAGGATGCATTCCTCTCCACAGAAGGGCAACTTTGGAAATGTAATGCTACTATCTATTGCGATTTCTTCATCTCAGGGCATTCCATCAGGGGATGTTCTATGAAACAAGTAGTTGTTGAGATCAGAATAGCGCACTACATTTCCAGAGATACAAAGAGAGATAAAGATTGCAAATCATGTGCAACAAGTGGAGGGATCTGTGGTTACAACATTTCAGACTCAACTTCGCCTTTCCTCTGCTACTGCTAGGACGGACCCCATATAGACAAATGCCCCGGCCATGGTATGCTATATTTTAACTTTCAGCAGAACTACTAAGAACT
Source organism: Pinus taeda (assembly GCA_000404065.3). NCBI lineage: Eukaryota > Viridiplantae > Streptophyta > Pinopsida > Pinales > Pinaceae > Pinus > Pinus taeda. The sequence continues at coordinate 76,846 of APFE030113977.1, read as the reverse complement.
ATTAGTTCAGAAATGATGGTTTGATACTGATTTTGGATTAATCATATAGAATTATTTTATAATTTATTTTTGAAACCTACTAATAAAGTTTATATTAAGGACCGAGGTTATTCTAAATATCAACCCAGAAATAATTCTATTAAATTAATCCGAAAGTCAGCCTGAAACCATCATTCTGAATCACTGAAAAAATAAAAGATTGAAATGAATTTACTCTGAGCCCATGTTATTAGGTTATTATAGGGAACAGTATTAGTGGGTGCGCACTGAGCTCAAAACATCTAATATTATTATATGTATATGTGGATCTTGCCTATTATATTTGATAGTTGTTATTGTTCTGTCACAGGTCCTCCAAACAAGTCAGCCATTATAATAATAATAGGTAAATTCTGATTTCTTTCTCCGCTTTACCACACGCTGAATTGGTTTCTATTATTCTCTTCTGGGTTGGACCAAGATCACCTTGATAAATCAATCTCTTCATTCCACCGCAGGTTGCTCAGTCGGGGGAGTAACGTTCACAGCAGTAGCTCTAGTACTATGCTTGACGTTTTATATGAAGAAGAGGCATCCTTCTCCTGGTAGCTCCGCTGCAAAAGTGGAGAATTTCCTCAAGGAATATTCTTATGAAATGCCAATGAGATATTCATTCTCTCACCTCAAGAAGATCACAAACAACTTTGCAGAAAAGTTGGGAGAAGGAGGTTATGGTGTGGTCTATAAAGGAAAGCTGAATTCCAACGGAGTTCCCATTGCTGTTAAGATTCTTGACAGACATAGACACAGCGAGGCCCAATTCATGAATGAAGTGGCCACCATTGGACGGTCCATCATGTGAATTTGGTTAAGCTGTTGGGGTATTGTTTCGAAAGCCCTATAAGCGCACTGGTATATGAATACATGGTCAATGGATGTCTCGATAAATTTCTGTTTTCCAAAGAAGAGGATGGGCAGGTGTTAAGGTGGGAGCAATTGGATTCCATTGCTTTGGGTTCGGCTGGTGGAATTGCATATTTACATCAAGATTGCGACAATCGCATCATACACTTCGACATCAAGCCTCACAATATCTTGCTAAATGCCGACTTCACGCCGAAAGTTTCTGATTTTGGTCTGGCAATGCTTTGTGGAAAGGAAGATGATCATATATCAATGACGGCGGGGCGAGGAACGTCGGGATATGTTGCGCCAGAGGTGTGTTACAGTAATATGGGGCCTGTTACTAATAAATCCGATGTTTATAGTTTCGGTATGCTCTTGCTAGAGATTGTTGGGGGTAGAAAGAATACTCATTTGCAAGTGAGCCGTTCAAGTCAGCTGTACTTTCTTGAGAGGGCTTTCAATATACTTGAGACTAAGAATGAGGAGTTGCAGTGATTGCGCGGAGGAAGAGTCGGAGAAATTGAAACAGACACGGAGGCAGCGGCCAAGAGGCTGATGACTAAAGTTGGGATGTGGTGCATTCAATATGAATCCAAGGATCGTCCATGTATGAGTAGGGTTGTTCAAATGTTAGAGGGACATGGAGAAGACGTGGACAAACCTCCCTTTCCCTTAGGTTCCTCTTCTACTACACCTGAAATACCACTATTGTCTTTTGCTCAAAACACTTCTTACTTCGGAAGAACCTTGTAGATTTTTATGTGGAACTTGCTTTATATTATAGAGATCTGATTGCATAAAGAGTCTGCTATGATAGAAGCGTGCAGGCTTAGAAACTTATGCACAAACCATGGAATCTGATTGCATAAAGAGTCTCCTATGATAGAAGCGTGCAGGCTTAGAAACTTATGCACAAACCATCATTCCATCGTATTTATTTCATTCTTTCATATATGGGACATTCGGTTTATATATTACCAAAGATATAAAACTTTTTTACGTGATCGTATGAATAAATCTAAACTTCTAGTGGCACCACGTCTCTTTCTAACTTTTGCAATTACTAGTTATGCAGCGAATGCTATTTTTGAGAAACATTAATCCGAACATAAATTTAAGCATTCACATGTATAATGTATAACCACTAAAATTACTCATTGAATTTTTAAGTAATGTTGCAAAAATCCGATCAATAACCACTAAAGTGAATGATTGAATTTTTAAGTAATGCTGTAAAAATCCGTATCAGTTAAATAATGAAAAAAAAAAACATTTTTAAAATTTTAATTTTAGATTTTTGTGATCTATACTAATTTTGATAAAAAATTTAGGATTAGTCATCATGATGTTTCGGTCCACATTTTGAATCATCTAATGTATGTGGTTCATCATCAAGACAAAGGTGAAAAAATCAGTGAGTGAGAGTATTTAAATAGGAAGGATGCATATGTTCCAAAGTTAGCCATTAAGAAATAGTTGTTATGAATTAGCCTTTAAGAAAATATAGTTGAATAAATTTATTATTATTTTGTTATGTTTTATTTTAATTTATTAATATTTTTAATTAAAATAATATTGAATTCAAAATTAGTTAGATTAATTTAATAATATATAAAAATTGAATATTTGTAGATATATAATTAAAAATAAGTTTAATATGTTTATATTAAAATGAATAATATTCCACAATTATATTTAAATATTATTATATAAAAAGATTGGATAATATTTTAAGAGGAAGGTCAAAGAGGATATAAATTGCAATATAAAAATAAAAACAATCAATTATATATATATATATATATATATATATATATATATATATATATAATATTTATGAAAAGAGCGTGGGGATCCAACTTCTACCTAACTTCCAACCATTGTCCCTATTAAGATTAATAGAAAATTTTCAATTTCAATGGCTTCTCAAAGCTTCCTATGATGGAAGTGATCAATCTTGGTGATAACCTACGAATCCTCGATGTAGACATGGTGATTGGATTTCATTGCATGTTCGGCTAAAGCCGAGGAACGAGAGTGGTTATGCTTAATATCTGCTGCATGTTCTTGGATTCTCTGATTAATGGAGCGACCCATTTCCCCAATGTAGGGAATCCCACAGAAACATGGGATGGAGTAGACCCCTTTCATGTCTTTCGTGTTTGCAAGGTCTTTGACGGATCTAAGAGAATTTCTAATGGTATTAAGGGGTTTGAAGGTAGCAAAAACTTTGTTCTTTTTGAGGATATGAGAAATCTTATCGGTGGTCCCTTAAATAAAAGGAAGTTGAACATTGGAGATTATACCATCACGTGAAGGTTTAATCCTTGATTCTTTATTAGCCTTTAGAAAATCTTTGAGGCTTTGCTACAATTAAACTATATTTTTTAATGGCTAATTCATAACAGTTATTTCCGGCTGGCTAACTCTAGAACAGATGCATCCTTGCTATTTAAACATTCTGACTAACTGGTTTTTTCACCTTTGTCATGATGATGAACCACATTAGATGGTATGAAACATCGACCAAAAACTCATGATGTGATTAATCGGAAAGAATTTATCAAAAAAAAATTAATTATTTTCAAGTATTTAAAATATTTATACATTAGGAAAAAAACTAATATATGGCCTATGAGATGTTTTTAATTGGATATTTAATTTTTTCTTGAAATATCACGAAAAAATATAATAAATATATCTTATTATCATGAGTTATATATAATGAAATTAGATACATAAATTACTAACTAATTATTTTCTCTTCTTTTTCTACTAGAAAAAGTAATGTTTTTCTTCTAGAGTAAGAAGGCTTTGGTGCTAGTATTGGACTTTGATGACCTCTAGAAGAAGAAGTAAGAGGAGGTAGGCTACATCCTCTACTGGTGAACATGCCAGGTGGTGTCACCTCCTCCTCCTATTGCTCATCCTCCACCTCCTCCTATCGCTCATCCTCCACCTCCTCATCCTCTACCTCTCTCTGCCCTATAACTACTACCTCCTCAAGTGCCTCCTCCTCTAACCAATTAATGGTCAATAGCTTGACAGGCCTCTCAACCTCAACTTTTCATGCAACAATGGTGTTAATCGCATCCAATGAGATGGCCTCTAGGTCTGGTGTTTTTTGAAGTTTCCTCACCCATAATCAAAGATTGTAGTAGATGTAGACCATGTCATTAAAGTAATAGGAATCTAACTTGTATGAAGATCATGAATTATATACTAATAATTATAAAATAATAAATTATTTATTTATAGTGAATTCAAATAATTATTTGAAAATTTTTAGCCTCTTTCACTTGTTCGTGTGTATTTTTTCAAATACACTTCAATTATGCTCGCACCTAAAGGAGCTACATGTTTAGTTGAGTACTTGAAGGGAAAGCTTTTGGAGATTAGATGTTATGCCAACATAACTTGTCCACCACACATCTACAACAAATAAGAGAAACATAAGGAAAAACAAATTGAAAGTTGAAATTTGAAGAAAACTATGAAGAGACAATAAAATTCGATCAAAATAACACTTACATTTTAGTCTTCCTAGCATAGATAACCATGTCAAAGATAAATGTGAAACCTACCATCCTTTATATATTCATTTCTTTAATATAAATTGCATATTCTTCTAGAGAGACACCATATTATAAACACAACTAAAGAATCCATCCACCACCTCAACATCAAATATAAAACCAAAGAAACAAAATGTGGGGTTGAGGAATATCTTTGCAACATGAATAGGACAATGGAATGTATTGTTTAATTGTTAATTAATCACTCTCCATAGTAACTATTGTTTCTTAAACCCCTCATCCCCACTATCACCATAATAGCTATGAATGGCTTATTTTTCTCTATCCATGGCCTCATACAAATAGCCAATTGCAGTCTTGTCTCCATCAACCAATATAATAACCATTACCAAAGGTTTAGTAATGGCATACACCTCATACACTCCTTCCCAAAAGCCCTCCTAATATGAAACTATTCAACACATGGTCTTTCCCTCTAATTTGTGGCTAAAATATAAAGAACGTCAGTTTTCTGAAAGAAAAATTATCCACATCCCACATAGAATTCAAGAGAAATTGAATAGATATGAAGCTAGTGGAAAACCATGTAATAGAATGATGCACCAACTACTTGTTATTAGTGAATCTTCTAATAAAATTGAGCACAATTGCATTGTTATGTATAAATTTTTTCATGCTCTTTGATGATTCAACAATATCCTTGACATAAGGAATTCTCCTTCTATCCTCTAACATCAAATAAATATGAGTCTGTAGCACAAGGTTTGGAAAGCAAGTTAGCATACCTCTCCATAAAAAAATTGCCAGTAACAACATAATTTGTAGCATTTCCCATTATGACTTGGACCTACCTCCTAAATGAACGCATCTAACAACTTACATAACAACCTAATTCATTCTTAATATGTAAATTGTAAAGTGTTTGGATATATTTGTGTAAAAATATTCAAATTTCTAAGGATTTGAATATGGTAGCTAAATTTCAAACAAAGACCATCCAACTCCACCATCTCAATAAGTAGCCTAATTAATTCACTTTATGTACATTTTCATGAGTGGGATTTAAATAAATCTTTAATTTATAAATCCATATAATTATTTATATTCCACCATTATTAAATAATGATTAAATCACACACTCAAATAAAACTCACATGTGGACATTAACCACATGTTAAATTCCAAAATGCCAAAGGCCTCATCAACCATGGCTAGAATTTAAAATCTATCCATAGTTTAACCCAAAATAGTTAAACCTCAAACTCTTAGTTCATCGCAAATGAATTAATTACCTCAAACTTTTCATTGACCCAAATAGCTAAATACCCCAACCTTTCATATACTGATCAGAAAAAAGAGTACTCTTTGCATTGAAGAAAATTTCTCTCCTACAATGGGTTATTACATAAACTTACCACATCCACTTAAGTAACAAGATTTCTTACCAACCTTTTCTAACCCTAAACTTTATGCCAATTGTGGTCGCTTTTTCTATCTCTTATCTCACAAGTGTTTTAGAAGATATCGAAGCCTCCTAGAGATAGTTTCTGGGTTGATAGGACACGAGTGCCTAGGGAATCCAAAAGGATATCTTTTGAATATTATCTAAAGGCTTTCTGTTGCACTCCATATGTCACGTAATTGGCTCAATAGCCCTTTGACAAGGTAAACTCAAGAAAAAAATAGATCAAAATAAACACTAGTAGATATGGCTAATCTCAAAGAGAAATGTGGTGGTTATGGTGGCCGACACACAACAATATAGAGTTTAACATTTTTATTGAAGTGTAGATGAACAAGAGGAATTAAAGGAGGGAAATCGATGTAGAGGGTTGGACATAACATAAAATCCTAAGCAACAATCTCCAACATAAATATGGAAGAGTGAGGAGGTGAAAATGCAGAAAAAGTGGAGCGCAAATTAAGGTCTCAAGCTCTATGCCTCATGAATATATTTGTCACCAATTAGCATAAGTAAATTTCTGCTTACATATAGGTATTATAGGCTATCAAATAACACAAGTAAATATGTGATTACACAGGTACTACGGGTTGCCAAATAACACAAGTAAATCTATGTTTACATAGGTACTTCTCACTACTTAGCAGCATATATACAGTCGTGAGAGACTAAAACCAGCAGCTTCATAACACAATTTCAGAAGAGGAAAGACATACATGAAATGATATATAAAGGGGAAACATATTGAGCATTTCTCTGATTGCAACCAACCAAACTACATTAATTTTTGAAGATGGAGTCCAAATCACCAATCCATTACATTTAACAATTGTATATGCCCGAGCACCTTATCAACAAGAAAATTGAACCAAAGTGGAACCACTCTCTCTGAAAATAGAGCTCAGAACCTACAAAAGCATAATTTTGTCCTCTATAATGCAAAATTTGGGAACCCTATTTAAATGTTTATTCCCAAAATTTATAAGGAGAGGGGGAGCTTGGAAGAATAGTTGCAAAATATCTAAGCTGAGCTCCAGTTGTCTTAGCATGTGAAGGTTCTGCTACCAAAAATGATTACAATCAGATTTGATTATGTTCTTGAAAATGCAAAAATTACAAAATAAAAGACATAAATAAAATTGAATGATGGTTGAGGAAAATATATCCCTGCCATTCCTGTGATGGCCTCCGATCAGGCAACATCTTCTCCATGATGTTCCTATTTAGTTATTCAACTATTTCACCTATTTCTTTTGCCTTAATTGATTGAATTCCCCAATCTCTAGAGCTGGGAGAAATCAACTATCAATTTCTTGCCACAACTCAGAAACAGAGATTGACCTGGTAGTCTTTCATTGCCTGACTCTGTTGAGCTCCATGCTAAGAAATTAATTCTCAAGTGACCTGCACACTGCTTCTTGAGTCCCATATCTCCATTTACTCACTGAAGATGTGCGTCAGAGCATAAAGATGGCTTGTATCACCTCAAGGTAGGCCCAACAATATTTCCTGTGGATCGTGGTCCTTGTTGCCTTGACCCAGTGATCTTTTACAATCACCATTACTCCTAAAACCAACTCCTCTATTCTCGCATTCGATCTTGCAACTGTCGACCCATACACATTTAACTCTCTGTACTGTTCTTATCAGAGAAATTCCATATCGCAATTTTCATTATGGTGTAGTATTCTAATCTTTTGATTGTTCACCTATGATATGATGAGCTCCTTCCTTTTAGCCCTTCCTACATTTCTCACCATAGGACAAAGGTTCGTGACTTGCCTCTTAGCCTTGAGTTGCTAGAGTGCTTTTTTTCCTGTCGAGGGCTACTTTTCCTTCACTAAGTGTTGAGCTCCCTTGGTTTTTCGAGTCTTTGCAGTCATGGCTAGCCCAATATCGGAGCCCCCTTATTGAAAGTTTCCAATTGTAAATTGTTATAAAGTGTCAACATCCTCAACCTTTGATATGTGATCTCTGGTATGATGTCATCACTCCACATGGCACCTCATGAGTGGTGACACATGTCACACAGATTTGTCCCTTTAGGCCCCTAAAAATGCCAAAATTGTCTACCACGTGTCCTTTCGTACCGCCACATCATACTGACACCAAATGCCACTGTAACCTACCAGGACCAATCATATGTTATCGCATGTCCTACTCGAGGAGAGAGAAAAGAGCTCATCCACCTTTGTTTTTGTGATGAAATCATTTGTTAATCCTTTGTCGGTGTTCCTGGCAGATTTTAACACTATCGACAAATTATGCATATCGTAACTTTTTAAAGGTTGTCACCTTAAGAAGTTCTGATTCTCCAATTCATGACCTTTCGATGTGTTCATGCTTTGATATTTAAGACCTCTAATATGCGATGCACCAATATGCCTAACCTCCGATATGTGATCATTGAAATGCCTAATGCTCTGAAGTTGCAATCATTGATATGGTTGATGCTCTAATGTTGTGATCGTCAATATGGTTGATGCTCTAATGTTGTGATCGTCGATATATTTGGACCTTTGATAAGCAATCTTCGATATATCAGGCCTCTAATATTCCTTCCTAAGGCTTCAATCCTTAAACTTCAGTAGACCATATCTTTTGATCCAAAAGTCCATTTTTGGACTTCCACATATCGTTGGAAAGCTTGTTCATACGACTTTCCAATGGAGAGGGTTTGATTTAGGCTTTGAGTCCTTCTACCTCATGGAAAATGACTATAAAATTATCTTCTCATTTACTCTTTGGACAATTGGAAGCACATTTTGTAGTAAGTGACAACATTGACTCCAATTGGGGATAATGCCTTTCTTAAAAGGTGTTGAGAACATGCAGACTAGTAGCCTTCGTCATTGGGCATGGATTCAAAAATACATCAAACCTATAAAACCAGAAAATATCCATGGAACGTAATTTGCTCGAAGTCCTTTCCTCATAAAACTTAAATGCAAAACTACAAACTCTAAAAATTTGAAATTACACACTCACATAGTAAGATTATGTATATACAACTCCTACTTGGGAATAGGGATCAATTCACCCAAGTGAGGTTAAGCTTCCAATGATACCAGCCCAACAACCAAGTACTAGACCTTATGCCATTATTCTCTTGGAAGTCAAGAACTAAAACAGGCATGCACCACTGCCCCCAAACTGATATTTGATGCTCAACCTCTTTTAATATCCTCCATGAACCTTCTAATTGGGTTTGGAATTGATAAATATTGTTGCGGGAAAAAGAAACATGTTTACAATAAGATTCAAACAGTGGAGTCACCAAAATGAGAGATCTTCAACCCACACTTTCCTTTCTCACCTGACAGTGGGAATGTAAAAATTGCCATACCTAAGGAAAATTATTCTAATTTGTTCCCTTGTAGTGACGTTAGAAAGATGTTGTCACTTTTTATATCTCTTGTCACACAAGTGCTTCAGAAGATATAGAAACCTCCTAAAGATAGACTTTGGGTTGATAGGAGACCAATGCCTATGGAATTCGAGAGGAGTGCTTTTGAATATTATCTAAAGGCCTTTTGTTGCACTCCATATGTCACATAATTGATTCAATAACCCTTCACCAAGGTAAACTCAAGCAAACACATAGATCGAAATAAAGACTAGTACATATGCATATTCTCAAAGAGAAATGTGTTGGTTCTGGTGGGTGACACACAATAATACATAGTTTAACATTTTTATTGTAGTATAGATGAATAAGAGGAAGGAAAGGAGGGAAATCGATGCTAAGGGATGGACATAACATAGAATCCTAAGCAACAATCTCCAGCAGAAATATGGAAGAGTGAGGAGGTGAAAATTAGAAAACGTGGAGTGCGAATTAATGTCTCAAGCTCTATGCCTCATGAATACATTCGTCAAAAATTAGAATAAGTAAATTTGTGTCTACATATAGGTACTATAGGCTATCAAAAAACACAAGTAAAACCATGATTACATAGGTACTGCAGGCTATCAAATAACATAAGTAAATTTGTATTTACATAGGTACTTCTCACTACTTAGCAGGATACATACAACCATGAGAGAGTGAAACAAGGAGCATCATAACAAAATTTTAGAAGAGGAAATACAAACCTAAAATGATATGCAAAGTGGAAAACATCTTGCGCATTGCTCTGATTGGAATCAACCAAACTACTTCATTAATCTTTGAAGATGGAGTCCAAATCACCAGTCCATTACATTTAACAATTGTATATGCTCAAGCACCTTATGAACAGGGAAATTGAACCAAAGTGGAACTACTGTCTCTGCAAATAGAGCTCAAAATTTGCAAAAGAAGAATTTGGGCCTCTAGAATACATAATTTGGGAAGCATTTTTATGTGTTTTCTTCTCTCTATTTATAAGGAGATGGGGAGATTTGAAAAATAGTTACAAAATATTTCAGTCAAAATCCAGCTATCTAATTGATTATTTGTCTCCGCGTGTGAATATTCCACTACCCAAAATGGTTACAATCAAATTTGATTCCATTCTTGAAAATGCAAAAATTGGAGAACAATAGACATAAAGAAAACTGAATGATGGTTGAGAAAAATTTATCCCTGCCATTCCTGTGATGGCCTTTCATCAGGTCAAGTCTTTTCCATTATGTTCCTCTTTATTTTTTCGTCTGATTCATTTTTTGCTTTCCCCTTAACTACTTTAATTCACCACTCTCTAGAGGTGGGAGCGATCAACTATCAGTTGCTTGCCATAGTGCAAAAATAGAGATTGACCTAGAAGTCTTTCATTGCCTGACTGTGTGGAGCTCCATGCTGAGAAATTAATTCTCAGGTGACCTGCACACTACCTCCTGAGTCCCATACCTCCATTTAATCACTAAAGACATGCATCAAGGCACAAATATGGCTTGTATGACCTCAAGGAACACTCAACACTCTTTCCTGTGGATCACGGTGCTTGCTGCCTTAACCGAACGATCTTTGACAATCACCATTACTCCTGAGACCAATTCCTTTGTTCCCGCATTCAATCTTGCAATTTTCAACCCATATGCCTTTAACTCTTTGTATCGTGCTTATTGGAGTAATTCCATATCACAATTTTCATAGTGGTGCAATATTCTAATCTTCTGATTGTCTAACTCCAATATGACAAGCTCCTTCCTCTTAGCCCTTCCCACATTTCTCACCATAGGACCAGGAGCCATGATCTGTCACTTAGCCTTGAGTTTCCAGAGTGTTTTTTTTCCAACTGGGGACTATTTTTCCTTTGTTAAGTGGTAAGCACCCTTGGCCTTTGAGTCTTTGCATTCGTGGGCCAGCCCAATATTGAAGCCCCTTATCAGAAGCTTCCAATTGCAAACTATTATAAAGTGCCGACATCCTCAACCACCAACATGTGATCTTCGATATGACGTCGTCACTCCACATGGAACCTCATGAGTGGTGATATTTGTCACCTAGATTTATCCCCGTAGGCCCCTCAAAATGCCAAAATTGTCTGCCACGTGTCATTTTTTTGCCGCCACATCAGATGCCACTGTAGCTTATCGCAACCAATCATATGACACCACATGTCCTACTAGAGGAGAGAGAAAAGGTCTTGCCCACCTTTATTTTTGCGATGAGATACTTTGTTAATCCTTTGTTGGCGTTCCTGACAGTTTTCAACACTATCGACACGTTATTCATATCACAAATTTTTAAAGGTTGTCACCTTAAGAAGTTTTGAATCTTTGACTCACCAACCTTCTGATGTGTCAATGCTCTAATACTTAGGACCTCTAATATGTGATGCTCCAATGTGCCTGACCTTAGATATGTGATTACAATATGCATGATGCTTTTAAGTTGTGATTGTTGATATGACTAATGCTCTGATGTTGCGATCGTTGATATGAATGATGCTCTGATGTTGCGATCGTCGATATCCATGGACCTTCAATATGTGATATTTGATATATTGGACCTCCGATATTCCCTCCAAAGGCTTCAATCCTTGAACTTCAGTAGACCATATATTTTGATCTAGGAGTCCATTTTGAACTTCCGCATATCATTGGAAAGATTGTTCAGAGAATTTTCCAATGTGTTAGAAAAATATATATTACAGAGCAATGGAACACATAAAAATATTGTAAAAATATATAATAAAAAAAACTCATAAAACAAGAGAGACACAGATATATGTGGTTCACCCAATTTGGGCTACGTGCACAGAGAAACAGTGAGTCATTCCTTTTCTATTTTCCCACAAAATGAAGAGATACAACCTACAGTAGAGCCACTGTAATTCCATCTTCACTCTCACATAATCTCCTCTCTCCTTCTCACTCAGAATACACACCTAAATAGATTCAATACAATTCTCTCATATATAGTGAGGGGTTGTCTTTTAGGGCAAAAAACCTTAAATTAAACATAGTTTCTACCGTCAGATTTCTACCTAATGAACGGACCACATTTCTGCCACATTAAGAAATTGGGTCCAATGCGATGATACATTTGAATAAAGAAGATAATCAGGCTTCACACCCAACACAATGGAGAGGGTCCGATTTAGGCTTTGAGTCCTTCTATTGCATGGAAAATGACTGTAAATTTCTCTGCTCATTTACTCTTTAGACAGTTGGAAACACATTTTGTAGTAAGTGACAACACTAACATTGCTCAAAATTCACATGAAATTATATAATTGAATTTTCAAATTCAATTCATAAGAAAGGGAAACTTGGAAACATAGACAATTTTAGGGAAGGTGAGCTAATTTTCCATGGTTTTTCAAAAAAAAAAATATTCGTCAATTTTCCATTTTTCTAAAAATGATTTGCCCAATTTTTACAATATAAAATTATTTTAACTTAAAAATTGCTAGAATTATATATATATATATATAAATCATTAGAAATTTGAACATTCTTACAAATATATCAACAAACATTTTATATTTTTCATATTATAGACTTGTGAAATTCGACAAGGTTTCTAAAATTTATGATAAAGTTCCATCCTTAAATTTTTCCTTCCTTTAAAATTATGCATTTTCATGTAAATTATCATAATTAACCATAGTTATTTCCCACCATAATTTAATAAATTCTTTACACCAAAATATGAATGAATTAGATGTAAATAATCATACTTAACAAGAGTTACTTTCCCTCATAATTTATGCATTCCTTAGTATAGAAATATGTAGGAATAAAAGAAATTAATTTATCCACTTAAAACATCAATTCGTTTCCCAAAAAACTCTTGTAAACTAGAACTAATATATATTCATTCTAAATTATATCAAACTCAAACATAACTTTACATATTTGAATAATATGCCATAATCATATAACCAAATTTCCATTATCGAAAATTTAAACACTATAGACTTCTAGTAGATCTATTTAAGAAGAAAATGAACAAAGGAAACACTTGGTTGAAATTCCAAGTTGGCAACTGATCTAGGAAGGATATTTTTCCATCCAACTATAGCCTCAATTTCGTATCAAATTTTTATAGCTGGCCAAACCCCCTATCTAAACCATGATACCACAAGGGGAAAATCCATGACTCATTAGTAATTGGTCTAGGTGAAGGAACTCTCCTTCACACATAATGATCCGGATTTAAACAGGAACGCAACAAATTACAGAGATAACCATATACACAAAGATGCAGCGGAAATAATACTTCATTTCATTAATGGAAAATACTGAAACATGCTTACAATCAGAAATGGAAATAAAAGCTAGGGCGATGGTAGCTTATCTCTGAGAAGAGATGTGATGGCTACATGCCTCTGAACTGTGTTACAATGAGGCTCGAAGGCCTATTTATTGTTTGAGAAACAATGAAAAACCCTTCACATTCCAAAACCTAACCCTAGGAGATGAAACGCCAACTGTGGGCCCCGTTTGGGGGTAAGTTGGTACATCAACTTCCCGGGGTCGTAACTTTAGCATATGATCTCTGTTTGACGCGTACAATAGCTCATTAGAAAGATCTATTCGAGCACTATCATTGTTGGAATGAGCAACATCGGTCCATTGCATGGACCCATGTTGCCCCTAGATTCCCCAAAAAACGTCGTTTAGGGCCTCAAAACGGCTCCGGAAGTTGAGGACCCGAAAAAATGCTAAAAATAGTAAGTTGTGCTACAATTAAGGAAACTGAAAATGCTGAGAAAGACAATGGTGGGGGTCCAGCTGGACTTGGCAGGTGACCACAAATATCCACCTGGATCAGAGGGTAAGCTCTCTGATGAGATTCTGGGTTGAGGGTAAGCTCCCCAATGAGATTACAGGGTCGGGGATTTTCTCCCCTATATGATGAGTTATCCTATTTCTTGGTATGGTTGGAAGCTATTGCTCCCCAATTCTTCTTCTTCTAGATTCGAGAATGTTCAACATATGAGAAAGAAAAATCAAGAGATAAGTAGGAATAAGAAAATAATAGATTGAGATGTACATGGCATGATAACTACATGACATAGATGATCCGTGATGATATGTGATGACACTTGAAGATTCTAAAATGACATATTAATTGATGGGAAAATATTGGAAGGTGGAATTCTCTCTAGTTGAGAGGGAGTGTTAATTTTTTCATTTGCGGTTAAATTCCACCTTGAAAAACTCAAATGATCATGATGATGATTGCATTAGATTTCTATTTTTTAGAGGACCAAAATTGACCTAAAGATTGCCCAATTTGGTCAAGCAGAAGTTGAGTTTTGAGTTATTTTATTCATACATATATTATGGAATGGGTCGGCCCTAACCACATGGGTGACTACTTAGGTCTGCCTTAACCCTAAGTGGACCCTCATGAAAGCATATAAAAGGAAGATACCTCAAGCTCATTTAGAGACAAGCCATATTCTCTTCTCTTATTGTCTTGGTTCACACAGGTCTATCAGAGGAAATTTCGCACAAGGTTCCGAAATATCGGGGTTGAAGCTCACACTGATCTAGGGTTTTCTAGATCTTGGACAATGGTACAAAAATAGACATTTTAGTCCCTAGACACTAGCACATAGGCTTATGGGAGCGTCCAGGGAGCCTTAGATGCAGGCACAGTGAGTTATGGGAGTGTCTAGGGAATGAAAGTCAGATTGAGCTGTATTAGTCCCCTGACACTCGCACAGAGTGGTCCTGGGAGCATCCAAGGCTTGAAGCAGGTCTAGGTATGTTTGACCCCAGACATCCTCATCCAGTTCCCCTTGGAGAATCTAGATATGTTCCGGATGTTGTCATCTAGTTATGCAAAGAGCTTCTAGATCTGCTATAGATGCTCACACAAATCTTCCTTCCTGGGCCCGAGAATCAAAGATGAGATTTCAGTATTCCGATGATTCCACTCTATGTTCAACAATGTTAAGCTCAGTGAAAACAATATTCAGCAGTAGACTTCATTCTGTGACAACACATTACCACCATCAATATGAGGGTTTTGATGTCAAGCATGATTAGATCTATTTCATAGATATCATAGTTGTTTTCTACATAGATAAATTTATGGATCATTTTACTCTCTTTTTCTACATAATTTGATGATGATCTAAGAACAAGAATATTTGCAAGGGTTTTCCCCATAGTGGGTTTTTCTCTGGTCTTGGACCAATCCTGGTGTCTCTATGTGTGTGCATGATTTTCTTCCATTGTTCCTTTATGTTACGCTACATTGATGATGATGATGCTGTTATTTCTATATAATTACATATGCTAATGGATAATGGTGTATATCTAAATAATGTAATGATGATATGGGGTAAAATTAATGTATTAATGATGAAATGCAATTATCAAACCAAAAAACAATGTAGCCCTATGAAAAATTAACAAAAGGATCCCTTGACTAGAAGGATGTCTGTAAGGGCTTCACATTGGGGAAATATGTCAAATCCACTTTCAATGGCCGAGATAATAGAGCATATACAATCTTGGAGCAAGCCCACTTTGATGTTTGTGGACCCTTTTCTACAACCTCCACAACAAAACATAAGCACTATGCTATTTTTATTGATGATTTCGCTAGAAAATGCTAGATATTCTTCATGCGGAAGAAGGATGAAGTTTTTTTTTTAAATTATTGAATTCAAGGCATTGGTTGAGAAGGATATTGGGAAGAAGGTGAAGCCTCTCAGGAATTACAATGGAGGTGAATTTGTTTTGCATGCCTTCAAGGATTTCTAGGTGAAAGAAGATATTTGAAGGGAACTGATAGAACCCCATAACCCACTGTAGAATTGGGTAGCTGAAAGGAAGAACAAGGGCCATGTTCCATGATCAGGGGCTAACATTGCATCTATGGTTAGAAGCATGCAACACATCAATCTACTTGCAGAACATGAGTTCTCATAGAATACTTGGTATTATCACATTGGAGTAATCTTTCTCTGGGAGAAATCCTGATGTGTCTCATTTCATAATTTTTGGAGCTTCAAATTATTTTCATGTCTCCAAGGATTCAAGGAAGAAAATTGAGCCTAAAATAGAGTTGGGAGTTTTTGTAGGATACAATGAAACTCCACACAATTACAGGGTGTAATTTCCTTCACTAAGGATGACAATTGTAAAAATAGATGTCAAGTTTGATGAGGAGAAGGCTATTATATGCTCTCTGGAATGAGAGATGAGTATCCCATTGGAGTAGGAGATTCTAACTCCAAAGGAGGAGCCTCAGGATTAGCTTTAGGAGGTTGTGGAGTAGACATGAAGCAGAGTGGAGGCACCCACTCAACCAGAATCTTCCAGAGAGGGGAGAAAAAGAACCAAAGAAGTGGATAGATTGTTGTAGGATGCAAGGGAGAACATGGGAGCCCCCACATCACAATGCAGGTAGAGGAGGTCACCTGATAGGTACTTTGGGTACATGGTTCTCATGATAGAGCTAATTGAGACATAGCCTTCTTCATTTAAGGAAGCAATTTCTCAACTTGTTTGGGTTGATGCCATGGTGGAAAAATATGAATCCATCATGAAGAACAATGTATGGGAGGTGGTGCCAAGACTAGGAGGGAAATTAGTGGTTGGTTTGATATGGATCTATAAAGTGAATCATGCAACTGACAGGAGCATCAAGAAGTGCAAGGCCAAATTTATGGTGAAAGGATTCTCTCAGATTGAGGGAGTGTACCATGAGGAAACTTTTGCACCAGTTGCAAGATATTCCTCAGTCATATCCATTCTAGCATTGAATCCGCAGATGGGATGGAAAATCCACCAGATGGACGTGAAGACCTCCTTTCTCAACAATGTTGTTGAGGAGGAAATATACATAGATCATCCAGAAGGATTTGAGACATATGATCGAGAGTCACATGTGTGTAGACTCAAGAGAGAAATTTATGGTCTGAAACAGGTGCCCTAAGCATGGTACACTCAAATTGACAATTATCTCAGTGGATTAGGCTTCACCAAAAGTGAAGCAGATGCAAGCCTCGATCACATTGTGGTGTATGGTGAGTTTATTATTCTTGTTTCATATGTTGATGATTTAATATTAACAGGTGATGAGCAGCTAATCCAATCTTGCAAAAAGGATCTTACAAGGGAATTTGAGATGAAATGCATGGGCCTCATGCATTACTTCCTTGGGCTAGACGGTGAATTGTTTGTGTCTCAAGAGAAGTATGCCTCTAAAACACTTTAGATATTTCACATGGAGAATTGTAAGCCCATGGACACACCTCTAGCTACAAACTAGAGGAAGGAGAATGTCACTTCAGGAAAATAAGTTGATGCTACCATTTATAGGAATTTTGTGGGGTCTTTGATGTATCTTATGAACATAAGACCTGCCATGTGCTATGTAGTAAACCAATTGAGTCAAGCTATGGTGAGGCATACCAAGTTGTATTAGAGGGAAACGAAGCATGTGTTATGGTACCTTAGAGGCAATAACGAGTGTTCATTATGGTACAAGAGGATAGAGGGAGTGAAGCTCCAAGGCTTCACTAATGCAGTTTGGGTAGGGAGTCCATCAGACATGAAAAGTACTTTAGGTGTTATCTTTAGTGTTGGATCCACAACTATTTCCTGGTACAATATGAAGCATAGGTATATGGTGCTCAACTCAAAATAGGTTGAATACTACACATTAAGTAACACGTGAGGCTATATGGATGATGAAAATACTTATGGGAATTTTAAATAAGGAGATGGATCCGACAGTGATATATTGTGATAATCATAGTTGCGTTAATCTCTTTGAGAATCCGATATTTCATGACAGATCCAAGGACATTGTATTTGGTATCATCATTTGTAGCACTGTGAAAAGGAGGATTATGTTGCTATAGTACATTCCAACTAAGGAGCAAGATGCTGACATATTGAAAAAGACATTGTCAAGAGGTAAATTCAAATTCCACAGGTGTAGGATAGGGGTGGTGAAAAATCCCTTTCTTGATAAGAGGGAGTGTTGAAAAAATGTAGCAAGAAAGGCTCAATTTCAATTTAGCCTTAGTAAAATTGAGTAAATCAAATTTCCACATTAGTAAGACAAATGGGAGGTTATTAACTAGTGTGACATGGATCTTGTCACTCATTTAGCTCAGTAAATTCGAGTTAGAGGTATTGGAGTTCATTTAGGCATGTGTGACTGCTAAATTTTAGTAATACAATTATTTATTTTTAGTTGTATTCAGTTAACTGGTCTCTAACTATTGATAGAGTCAGTTCAAGGTTAGTTGTGTAGTGGGAAAACAATCTAACTCAGAGATATGTCAGTTAACTGAATCAATAGATGTGTTTTGTTAGTCGAATCAAGCACTCAATGTTGTGTGCTCTCCACACAATTTTTAGCCAACTCCATCCTCAAATCCATCTCACTGAGTCGTTCTCAGCCCCAGGGAAAGCAGTCAGTGGCGGCCACATTGTTCCACAAAGTATTTATATACAACTCCATCCTCATACCAAACTCACTGAGTGGTTATCAATCCGAAGGAAAGCACTCAGTGGCAGTCACAAGGCTTCATGCAATATTTTCACATAATTCCCAATGGATTCTTCATGCTCACCTCTTAGTGAGGATAAGCACATTTCTTCTCCCACCATCTACTCACCTTTACAGGCCCATGAAACCCTATTTCAGGTAGTCTACCTCTCCAAAGGCTTTCCTACATGGCCCCCCATCGGTCACTCACCCTTCCAGGCCTAGACAATCCCCATTCCGTGAAGTCTACCTATCCAAGGGATTTCTTGCATGGTCCCCCTATCAGTCACGTACCCTTCTAGGCTTAGGAAACCCCCATTCTAGGTGGTCTACTTGTTGAAGGGATTTCCTACATGGGTTAGTCATTAGAGTCTTACATCCTAGTAGCCATCTACCGTGCTCTATTGACATGTGCATAGAATCTTAATGACAAGACACAATATGGTATTCTCCCCTGCACTAATCAAGGAGTTTTATAGTCAAGGTAAATATTATGACTCTCCCATGAGTTAAACAGAGTTCCATGGGACACAATTCCTTCCTGACAATCTTCTTCCTAAGCTCCCAGCTCCATCATGCCACCTATGTCACAACATTTAATTGATTTCATCATTAATATGTTCATGAAATATAACACATTCACAATGTTAAGGCTGGAAAACCTCCTAGTATCCATGCAAAGCATGCATTAATTTGAAAACACCAATTTCCAAAATCATCCAAAGGAATTCTCACCTAATTCCTTTCCTTTTACTTTTTACCTTACTTCCATCATCAATGATATCGACTAATATTTTTGTTGTTTCATTATTGTGCATTTTATTTAACTCAACATTTCCTCATCCAAGATGTTCATAAGAAGTCATTTTTAAGCATTTTTCCCTTTTCATTCATTCTCACCACATTTTTTAGGAGCATATATATCTATAATGGGCCATTCCTGGACACTTTCCCAATGGTGTTCAATGCAACCTAGAACCCATCAAACAACCTTGCTGCATTACCCAATCGTGGAAAATTTAAACTCACCATGCCATTCACACAATGATAATATTTGTAGAGGTTAAAAAGTTATCTTACTATTATGATGTGTTGGCTTGTATGGGAATAACCTAGGTTTAGAGGTGATTTAGCCAAGCAAATCTCGATACTATTGGCCCTTTTGGCAATAGTTCACGGAGCACGTACTGAGCTCTCACCCGAAGTAGTATGTGAGGGTGCTAGAACTAGGTTTCCGCACCCTGGGGATGTCTGATGAGCTTCTGGAGGTCCACGGTTTGACCCTACGTGTTTGTTGTTATGCGTACCTGTTGGTCCCTCACAACTTGTGATACTACTTCCGCGCAACCCTACTCGGGGTGCGACCCATATTATACCCAAGTTCCTTGTTATTTAATCTATTATTACCCGATTACACAACTTATTTGCGTAAGACTAGTGATAATTAACAACATATCCAACAATCATATCAGTGCGCATGATAAACAAAATAGTATAAATGTAAAGAAGGAAATACATAAGCAGATACACAGAAATAGGAATCAGCTTCTCTTTATTATTCTTTGATCAAGATTACAAACTCGACACTACCCTATGCACTCAGCTGTAGGGGTCTGCGCACTCAGCTGTGGACTCTACTAAGCCTTTGCGCACTCAGATGTAGAGCCTCTTCCTACTACTACAACCCAATACACTTAGATTTTTACTCTATTCTCAAACCATGCATATTTTTTTATCTCTCTCCATCCACTCCCTTTTCAACTTAGAGTCTCACTCTATTTATACAATCCCATGGTCCGTGGAACATGGGTAGGCCAACATGACATTACATTACTTTACAATACTTAGGACAGACAACCCTATGATTCAACCTATACTTCGTGCTCCACGCTCGTAATTCGTGGAATCTTATAATACCTTTGACCAAAACTTGGGCTTTGAGACCCAAAAGATGCTGTGGGGGGATTCCGTGCCCAACAGGCCCCAACACAATCATTGTGAATTGTCTTGAGCCACTTTGTTGGTGCGGCGATCTTGGCGCAGAGCCACTCCAACTGGTCTTGTACTACTTAGAGGTCCGCGACACACTGCTCTACAGTTTGCTAGACCTGCTGCATGCACTCTTCCAATGCTTCTTTGTGAGGATCAACTGCCTACCTTAGCGCGCACAGTCCCTGCATCTGTGAAAGCTTCCCCTCGATATCTGCCATAATGGTGAAGGCCTCATCAATCCATGGCTAGGCACGCCGATGAGCCCAAAAAATGGGTAACTTATTGGGCTCATTTTGCCTATTATTATCGATTAATCCACCATTCTTCATAGTTGTATGCACGCTTTTGAATATATTTATGTTAATTGAATGAATGAGAATAGTCACTTGACCACAAATTCTAATATATGTTTATTGCAGATTTTTGGACATCTTTTGGACCAAGGTCAAGCATTTATGAGCCAGTTGACAGCCAAATATGAAGGAAAAAGGCCAACAATTTGTAGGAAGGGTGTCTCCAACACTAAATGAACCTTTCCTCAAGTTCTAGACCATCAGCTCGGAGTTCAACAACCAACCAAAGATGATTTCAAGGGGTAGATGAGCAGATTTTGTGAAGTGGCTAATTAACTACAGTCTTGAGCAGCCAAGCCCCTAAAGTTAAGGAGGGCTGTTGGGAGTCCTCGTAGTGCATAAGTAGGAAGGCTTCAAGCCTTAGTAGGTTAGCATTTGAACAGTTGTTTTTTGCACTTGAGTGCAGCTCTACCTTTCAGCTCAACTTTGAGCTTTTGCTGTAACAGTTTTGTGACATGATTATTTTTTGAGTAATGGAGTTGAATTTCACCTTGTACTAGCTCTGAGCTTTTTTAGGAGGCTATAGCTCTTGGGGTTGGGCCCAACCCAAGTGACAGTACCTCCTTTGTGTACTGTTATGTGTTTTTGCTGCATTCCTAGAATAATTTCTGCTATTTAGATTAAAATCTTGCTTTGTTACTTAGGTCATTTTTGATGATTGAAATAGCTTTTCATGCTTCAGGTTGATTTGATAGTTTTGTAAAGGAAAAGACCTGCAAAAAGGCCACCAAGCACTCCTTGATCTCATCTCTCCCTCCTTGGGACCATGAGTTGAGACCAAGGCATCCTTGCTGCCACAAAAACACTATTTTTGCCTCTTCATGCAGTTGCTAGTGTTAGATTTTTAGTTAGGGAAGTCGATACCAGTTGTACTTGCATGTTTAGAATCTATTCTTGCTTAGCTTCCATAGTTATCTTACATGATTTTCTGCCAATAAACTTATGTTCATCATGTTTCTGATTTTTAGGTCAAATTAGGTCAAAATAGCTAGATCTTTGGTTTTCCTAGTTTTTGTTGATCAGTTTTGGAAAATAGTGTGCAGAACACCTATGATACCTCCCTACCTACCCTTCCTCCATCATACAACCTACTCCAACCCCTAATCCAAGATTCATTCCCTTCATTTGCACATTTTCCCACTTTGCCCTAATTTCTACATTCTTGTGCATTATTGCTCCCTCGATCCTTGAACAAATCCTATCACCTTAATCACTACTTAGCCTCATTCACCAGGTCCTAGATCCCTTAACATACTTATCCAACCTCCATTTCCACTTTCCCACCGTTTTTCCACCATCAACCCTCCAAAATCCTCTTTCGTATCTTCTTGTAGAACATCGTGTAGAACCCCTGCAGACTTCCTATAGAAGTTCACGTGAGTGGTTTTTCGAGATTCAATCACTGTGAAACTCTTTGGAAGGGTGTTAGGGACCCCTTAGGCCCTCTTCTCACCTTCCCAACCTCCTTCAAGCACCCACTCCATTTCCTTTCGCCCATCAACCTCTGCATAGTAAAAAATAGTCAAAGCACATGCATAATAATTCTGCAAAATTACTCAAAAATACAAAAAGATGTTTTCTTCATATTTCTCTTCAGAAGTAGCTTAGTCACATGCATTTTACCTTTCCAATAGTCAATGGCATCCATTTCTACCACTTTCATCTCTTTTCTTGCACCAGTAGGATTAGTCTGTAAAATTAGGGTTTGTTAGGGTTTGCTTTTCTTTTCAGCTTTCAGCTTCTTTCTGCAAGTAGACTAGCCTCCTTTGAGCTAGCTTTCATCCATCACAGTTAAAATCTTTTTCTAAGAGCTCATAGAAGTTGGATTAAGCTCCTAGCAGACTTGTGCCAGCTGATTAAGTGACAGCCTGTGACAAGAGCTAGTACTTGTGCATATAGCACCGTCGCTTCCAAGTTTGTTAAGAACAACCGGGTTGATAACAGTAAAGAAGGGAGTCCCAGGAGTTGCAGCATCATTGCTGCAATACTGGAGCCCACCACACACGCTTTTAGAAGTGCCTCTTTTTGTATTGTGACATCCACCTGCTCTTTCAATGCTCTTGCTTGCTGCATCTTTGCCAGCCATTGAGTGAGGACGACTATCTGCACATTTCCCCTTACATTATTGTACTGCTCCTGAAGCTCGCGCGCATCTGTTTCCAACCATTGTATGTTGGGGGTCCTCCTATAGGGATGTGAGGACACCAAAGGCTTCATCCAACATAGCGATACAGTCTTGACTGCCTATCCAATTTCTTCCAATCCTTTTTGAATAGCGCTAATGCGCTGCTTTCTAAATTCCAGAGGAGTGGAAGGCTGTGCCTTCCGTCACAGCTCGACAATCTGAAGATTCAACTCTAGTTGCACGCGCGTTGTTTCCTCGCGTGCATTTCGGACTCCACTTGCCAGATAGTGGATCCACATCTCTGTTGGTAGGTCTGCAACGATGGATAACTCTGGGACTCACTGGCATGCTTCATCAACTGTCTGCACGATCTGTTGGTTCTGTGATACCAGTCCATCACGCTGTAGGCTAAGCTGTTTGATGTTGATCTTTTGCTCACTCATCACCTGAATCACGCGGCCCTCCCTGGCGTGGATCTTTGTTGTTATGCCATATTGTAGTTGGTACAATGTGTCTTGTGGAAGGGTAGCCAAATTAAGGCCAAGTCACTTGATCCTGCCCACCGCGACTTTGTCGTGCTCATTCCCTACTGTTAGTGCTCCTTCTGGTAGCACCATGGTGTTGGTCATCTTTGTGCATAGTAGCTACTCCACTGTTGATGTGCCTACTGCACCGTAGGTGGCTACAGTTCCTTCTTATGGTGGCCACACTTGTAGTTCCTGCAGCTGCACCCTTAGGGCCCCCAACACAATCTATTGCTCTGACATGGCTTCCTGGAGTGCTTCCTTGGTGACCTCACGAACCATGTCGCCGATGTTGTATAGGTCACCTTCTATTAACGTGATTGGGTTGATGGCCAATTTGGAGGCCTTGATCTTTTTTCATGGACCCGATCTCTCTATGACACAAAACCTTTTCAGTTGGGTGGAAGTTGTGCCTGGTTCTACACCTTCTTCTGTGAGGTCTATGTCCTCTGCTTCCTGTCCTGTAGACAAGTCCTGGCCCTCCTCGTCTTGTGTTGTGGTGGCCCCTGTTGTCTACATTGCTGCTGCTACTTTGATGGCCTTTGCCTGCTCCACGGTTGCCTTTGTTTCCTCATGGAAAACCCTTACCTCCACTGCTGCTTTTTCATTGCGCCTCTTCTCAGCCAACTTCGTGACACACAACTTGACCTCATCATTTTGTTTCTGTGTTCCTGTCCTATCCAACTCTGCCATATCCGGGGCGCACCACTGGGGAGACCATGATTCTAAAACTGAAAAGATTACATCATCAATGGCGATGAAGGGGAGCTTGGTCCATTACTACACCGGATCCTTGCGCGCCTTGATGTAAATATTATGCATATTCGCCTTGAAGTCTGCAAAGCTCCATAGACTATTGCGCACTATGGGGGATAGGTGTAACTATCTATTGATCTGCATTTGGATGCTCGCCTCCATAAGCACCCAGAAGATCTTTGTCTCACAAATCCACTTCGTGTCCTTGGTAGCCAGAGTGATGCGTACTTTGCAGACTCTGGTAAGTCCTGTTCAATGCTAGGGAACTAACTGTTGTCTGGCAGTTCTCCTGTTACCAGCAACATGGAAAAGAGCAACCACACATAGTAGAAGGTCTTGCCCTGCTCTTGGGCTTCCTTACAGTTGGTCAAGAATTCCTCACAAAGGAACTTGGCCCAGTTGAATTGGACACCCTCTGCACATTGTTCGACCAACACAACTACCGGCACTGGTACCTCATTGCCATGAAATTTTCTCATTACCTTCCCAGCTAGGAGTTGGGTGGCTACACACACCCCTTTATCTTTGATGCTACTGATTATGTAACCCCTCCTTTTCTTCTCAAGTTTTTACTTTTTCTTCATGGCCTCCGTGAGTGCCAAATCTCCACTTTTTCCTGCTATCGCCGTAGGGCCTTTTCCCTTACATGGGAGCTAGGAAATTCTATGGATTAGATCCACCGTGATGGGAATAGGCTCCTCCAGCCACAAGTACCCATAGTGCACTAGGAAAAGCAGCTACCTGATGACGAAAATAATGATGGTTGTGCAGTGAAAGTGTGGAATCCATAGTAGATGAAGCAATTCGGCTTTCTCCACACTGCACAACCATTTTTGTGGCTCTAATGTTGTGACAAGCCCCTCCATGCTTTGCTTCATGAGGCTTTTCATCTCTAAATGTGGGAACTTCTTGCTGTTCATGAGGTCCCAATATTCAAACTTCATTGTGGGCACATAGCCCAGGTGCGAGCCCTCAAACACAATTTCATCAGGGAGGAGCGGGGTCTGGAGTGTGCTCTTAGTGGCATCCAGATCCTTTGGTATCTTAGATTTCCCTTTCTACGGAGGGACATACTCGGGAAATTTCGCTGCAGAATGCACTGGTTGGATGTCCTCTTCCATGTCTTCTGCTTCCTCTATCTCATCGACGAGAGCTTGTGGGTCCTCCTCATCATCTGTCTCAATGGTGAAAACCTTTCCCTTTTCTTCCATTGAGAGTTTACCGAACCGTGAATTCCTTGGGGACATGTGAACTAGTCTCGCTACTTGCTTATATTTCTTGGGTCTCAAAATCCAAGGCGATTTTTGGATTTTCGGCGTGACCCCATTATCTCCGGGAACATCATGTACTGTGGGGTTTTGCACGACCTCGTCGGTGGTTCCTTATGCAGAGCCTAAACCTCTCCTGGTAGCCGTCATCCTATTTGAACTGTCTGTGGTCGTTGCGAACTTCAGGCTGAAATGTCGCTTGGCGCTCAACACTCTGTGCTATAATCAACTGCTCAAATCTCAAGTGAACAAGTGTTGTCTCGCGGCTAGCCCCAGGAGTTTTATAGCACCTTTTGAATTCAAATTCGATTGTTCCCTCCAATTGTAGGACATTAATGATCTCTTGGCGGCAAATTGCCCCAAATCTTGCCCTTAATTCGTGTATTAAAAGCCCACCGCCCAGTCCCTTTTGCCTTAACTTGGACATCTCGTCATGAATAGTGACACCAACGGTCACTTTCCAACCTACTCGCGTAGTAGTGTAGCCCCCGTGTGCAGTTGCGACCTTTGTGACATGCTGATTTTGTGCCCACCTCCCTCATTGCGCAGCTCCCAAAAGGACTCTTTTATAGTCGTGCACTCTCTCTCAACTACTTGGAGCACTGAGATTGTGCTCCCTACGGCTAGTCAGGTGGTCACACCACCTGCGCTAGACTTCAACTCCCCTTCTAGTATAGTCCGTGGAAGCTCCTCAATTGCCTTCACGAAAGATGGCACTGCGTGTTATACTGTATGTAGTGTGCTCCCTTGGTTACTGTGTTTGGTGAGGTGCGGTCGTAGCCATGGCAGTAGAGTCATAAATTCTTGGCAATAATATTCTAATCGAATGGGATGATCATGTGCACCTTGTCTTGTTATCCTTGGCTGATCGACGAGACATGCTTGCTTGATCTTGTTTTCCAGCCTTTTGATCTCGATGTCCATCAAAATGCTTTTCTTCCTTAGTCGTACTCAGTCTTTTTCAAGTTCGTGAAGTCTAAGGTTCCTTTGCTGAATGGATTCCTGAATCTCTATATGTTCGACCTCGCATAGTTGTGTGATTTCTTCATCCTGGTATTTGTGTACTGTCACAACTGCGGGAGCTATTACGTGCAGATCCTTGCTTGCATTCTCTTAAGAAATTATGGTCCCTACTCTGTTTCGTACCTTCAGAATCGTTTTCGCGGTCAGGGTTTTGCACATGGTCCTATAGGCCCATTGAACTGCTAGTACACGCAGGTCCCAATCAATGTGTCTTGGTTGGTGAACCTTGTTCAGTACTCCACACACCCTATCGAATTCTTCATCGTGGATAATTGGTAGCACATGTCGCCTTTCTTGTTGCTACGTTTTGTTCCGATTCTCTATTCTAGGGGTGGTGTGAACTTGTGCAGGCTGTACAACATATGTATGTACCCATCGGGAAAGGTGGGCATGCAAGTTGTTCCAGCCCTGCTGACTGGCTCTCGTTTGGAGCTAGGGTTTTCCAAAGTGTAGGCGCATCATCCTTCTACATCCATGCCAGTCCTTAAAATTTCCTTGATGCATACCCCACCATCATGTGGGCGTTGACCGCAGTTCCCACTACCACGCTTTCAAATTTTCTCAGGAATTCATCCACCATTGTCAACCCATCATTTGTCACCAGATCCCTCACTTCTATTGTTACGTAGCATAGTGATCTAACCATCATGTTGCAATTAAGTGTTGTTACTTTGTGTAGCCAATTCTGCCATCGTTCTCTCTCTTCATCTGAATCCAAGTTGTAGGAGCTTTCATGCTCCCATGAAATCCTTCCATCTGCAATCGGATTCACCCAATCCTCTTCTCACATAGTTATCTTGTAAATACAATCGAGATCATCGTCACTATCATCATCGCGCATCGGTTCAATGTATCGCGCTCCTTCGACTGGATCTAGTGATACTAATACCCGTAGTGGCTTTTTCTCAAAGATCATTTTGTGCTTCTTCAGATTTATGACTCCATTCATATTAGTGGCCCAGTCTATTCCTAGTAGTGCGAGATAGGGATTACTATCATCGACAATCTCTATCACTTCAAAATCCGTCTATGTGCTTGCACCTTCAATATTTACTGTTACCACTTGCAATCGTCCCATGGGCAAGATCTTCTGTTGGTTCGCCATTCGTAACTGAATAGGAGACCACTGTAGCATGGGTCTTCCCATGAGTTCCCATGTTTTCTTTGGTAGTACATTCATGTTTGATTCCAGATCCAGGATTACCTGATCCATTTCATATTCGTTGATTTGCGCAGTCAACCTCATTTCCCTTTGTATGCACACTGCATGCTTTTCGAGTTTCTTGACGACACGCGGTTCTCCTGACCTCGCGCACCTAGTGATAAGTTCTTGTAGCCCTTTTACTGCCTTGCTGTCGCATAGCAGTTTCATGCGTATCTCTAGAAAGGTAGTGAGAATTGAAGGATCCATTCCTGGTTCTAATTGATCCGTACTACCTGAAGTGGAGGCCTCCGTAAAGCTCTTCTTAGCTTCCATGAATGTCTCCTTCGCTTGTTCTAAATCAAATTCAGGTTCCTTATTAGGAGCCTTGTGAACCCACACACTTTCTTCAGGTTGTTTACCTTTATCATCGCCACTGGGCACACCACTCCTAAGCATCATGTTTACATTCGGGTCTTCTTCGTGCGGTTCAGACCTCATCATCAATATATTTTGAGTCGAAGGGGGCTGAATCATCCCTTTTTCATGCAGTCTCGCTATCAGTGTAGGGCAGTCTTCTGCCTCATGATCAAACTGAGTACAGTACAAACATGATGTCCTCATGGGGTTTGTACAATCACGGGCATAGTGCCCTAGCCCTTCGTAATTATAACATATTAACTGTTCGCGACCCCTTCCTGGTCCCATTCCACCTCGACCTCGACTGCGCCCCTGAAATCTAGCGCGCGCCATTCTTGCATTTGGTTCGAGGGCTCGTGTTTTGGTATGCACCCCATAGGCAGGAGTCTGATCCATCATTAGTTCATAGCTTCTGCAAGTGCGCTCATCATGGCCTATCGACCTACAGAAGTTACAAAACAATTGCTGGGATGTTTGCGTATACTTTTGCAATAGATGACAATTGTTTGTAGTTGTTTTCCTCCTATATGACAGAATGCACACCATAATGCAGGTGCCATTCTCTTCCTTGCCTGTGCCTCAAGTGTTAATGACATCAACCCTCCTCTTTCCAAGTAGTTCACGAAAACTAGACAGTGGTCCTTGTCATGCCCCTGGCCTTTACATGTTATGCACCATACCTCCTCACGCGCCTCTGGCCGAGGTGTCCTGTCCTGTTTCAAACTTTGTATTTCTAGACATAGATTTTGCAATTGCACATGGATTTGTTGGACTCCTAAACCAGGGTCTTGTATAGGGTTCTGATACAATCTCATCGCCATTTCTAAAACTTTGGCCTGGGTGGACAACTTTTGCTGTGAAAATGTTGTCCTTAAGTGTGATGTTAGTGATGCTACAAACCATGCGTGGTGATGTCCATCTGTCAATGTCATGTTGGCTTTGCGAATCATACCCTTCAGTCTATGGTCCATATCCCAGGGGGTCTTGCTTGGGAGCATCGTGATCTCCTTAAACCCAAGGATTGATTGTGTTTTCGACTTTTTCTTGCTAAATTCCCTTTTCAACACGGCTTGGATTTCTTGCGATTCCTACGTTTGGATGGTCATTAGAATGTTTGATGTACCATGTTAACATGCGATCCTACAATGCGCTTACTAGCATAGCCTTCTTGATATTGTCATCTGCGATGCCTTGTGCTTCCCATACTGCTCTTACCACAAACCAAAATTGGTCCAGATCTTCATTCCCTACTCCTCTGAATATCGGTAGTTTGATCACACTCGCCATGCTGAACTATGGTGGTGGCAGAGGTGGGGTGGGTGGAGATGGAGGTGAGGAGGGTGAGATGGGTGGTGGTATGGGTGGAGGTGGTAAACGCGGAATGCACTGCCTTATCACATTGACTGCGCTTCTTGGAGAAACTTTTGTAAGCTCTTCCTAACTTTCCCCCGAGGGGGAAATTAAGGGACTGGTTTCCAATTCTTCACTACTTCCTCTTTTGTATATCTTACCACTTCGCGTAGTCCCAAACATTAATTTATTCGCATAACCCGCTTTTAACACAATAGCATCTTAATCCAAGTGTTCAAAAATTTAATATACTTACCTCACAGTCCCTTGAGGAAACGTTGCTCTACCTCACTATAGCTGATGGTCATATCTACGAC
This sequence comes from Pinus taeda, assembly GCA_000404065.3. Lineage (NCBI taxonomy): Eukaryota > Viridiplantae > Streptophyta > Pinopsida > Pinales > Pinaceae > Pinus > Pinus taeda. Next base: position 46,796 of record APFE030113977.1, on the reverse strand, counting down.
GAACTCAGTGATAAATCCTCCTATAATTCAGTCGAGCCAATGGTCCACAGCTCGCGCAATCTTACCTCTTGATGCTTCTAGTCTGCGCACTAATTCAGGAGTCCATATGATTGGTTTTTTGAGCCTACACCTTCCCTAATTGTCTGCTAGCTTCGTGATCCACTCATACAGCTCAGAAGGAAAGGATGCAAAGAAAATTTCATGGATTTCTGTATACAGGTAGTGCTCCAACCACTATTCCTCAATCACTCACGGATTTCTGTTTTCTTGCACTGCGAACTCGTGAATCTTCTTATCCAACCACTCTTCAATTTCCTTCTTTTTTGGATTGGCACGACATCATAAATCCCTTATGCAGATCCTGGTCTTAGAAACAGAACCAATTTTTTGGCTTGTATGGGCCTGACCCAGGTTCAAAGGTGATTTAGCCAAGAAAATCCTGATACTATTGGCCCTTTTGGCAACAATCCACAAAGTGCGGACTGAAGTCTCACCCGTAGTAGTATGGAAGGGTGCTAGAACCAAGTTTCCACACCCTGGGGATGTCTGATGAGCTTCTGGAGGTCCACAGTTTGACCCTGCACGCTCGTTGTTATGCGTATCTGTTAGTCCCTCACAACCCGTGATGCTACTTCTGCGCAAACCTACTTGGGGCGCGACCTGTATTATACCCAATTCCTTGTTATTTAATATGTTATTACCTGATTACTCAACTTATTTGTGTAAGACTAGTGATAATTAATAGCATAACCAACAATCATATCAGTGCACACGATAAACAAAACACTATAAATGTAAAGAAGGAAATACACAAGCAAATACACAGAAATAGGAATCAACTTCTCCTTATTATTATTTGATTAAGATTACAGACTTGACACTGCCCTGCGCATTCAATTGTAGGGTCTGTGCACTCAGCTACGAACTCTACTATGCCTCTGCGCACTTAGCTGCAGAGCCTCTTCCTACTACTACGACCCAATACACTTAGATTCTGAATCTATGCTCGAACCATGCGTATTCATCTATCTCTCTGGTTCCGCTCCCTTTACAACTTAGAATCTCACACTATTTATACAATCCCATGGTCTGCAGACCATGGGTAGGCTGACATGACATTACATTACTTTACAATACTTAGGGTGGACAACCCTATGACTCAACCTATACTTTGTGCTTTGTGCTCATAATTCGTGTAGTCTTACAATACATTTGACCAAAAGTTGGGCTTTGAGCCCCAACACATGCTTTGGGGGGATTCCATGCCCAACATGATGGTTATAAAAAAATTACCTTTCAAACGAAAAGTTATCACTATACCTTCATTGCATGTTCTCTTATTCATAAAATAAAGAATGCATATAAAAATCATATAAAATTTTAGTTAAGAGAACCCCATTATTATGAAATTTTTATGGTTGTTACATTGCTGCCAATTTTGTTCAAGTAGACTCATCCAGGTCCATTTTAGTTGTTTTTTAATTTTTTTCTGTCCCCTTACTACCATTTATCTTACGCACAAGGTCTACCCAAGGTATTTCACTTCCAATTGAGTTTTTTTTTTTAATAATCTAGCTCTTCTCGAGAGCTCCCTTTTCTTTCACTTCTCCCACCCAACTAACCACTAAGGCCAAACCAAAAAAGGGAAGATGAAAGAATGACGATAAAGAAAAAGACAATGACATCACAAGGAAAAAACAGAAAGCAACATGGCCATGCTCAAGGTCAACAATCAAAACAACAAAGAAAATATGAAGTGAATAAAAAAAATACAAAACATATAAAACATTCATTAACCCATAACAACCCAATCCCAAGAGTTTCGATGTTTAGTGTGTCAGTCACCACCATGTGTGTGTGTGTGTATACACACACGCAAAATCAGACTGAGTTTTCTCAAAGGTTTTATGACAACCTTAAAATTTTAACATCCTTTGAAATAGCTCTAGGAGGGATTTGCTCTTTAAGGGGAACTTTTGATTTATCGTTCATGAAGGATTTCACTCATGATATGTTGCAATATACCACTATCTATTCTTTTATTTCCTGTCGCAATTTAGTTTTCTTATGTGTTTTCACACACACCGAACTGTTAGTTATAATAACATAAACAAATCAAATGTTACCTTTCCACCCTAACACCAAACCTGTTGACTTGCAACTACTCACACATATAGAATTCATGTCAGTCACATGTTACACGAACCTATAATGCATATCAACATGTTTACAACCATGTTATCAGAATATTTGAAATCAACCTCTTACGAAGGCTAACATCATCAAATTTTGAAATCAACATTTTACCAAGGTGTTGTAGTGGCTGCAACACCCTCCAAAATTTTGGCTTACATCAAAATTTTGGAGCCTTCCTTGGTTTTTCCTTTGATGGTTGCAAACACTTGAGCTCACCCTAGGAGCTCTTGTGAAGTATTTTCACCGTTTTACTTGTCTGTCTAGCGGTCGTATTTTGGCATATTGATTGTTTTGTCATGCTTTCGATCTTGTTCTAGTGAGTTTGAAGGATTTTTCTTTGTGCATTTGGGTTGTCTTTGCTATGTGAACACCCATCGTACTCACACACAAAGTTGTAAGTACAGTCACACAAGTGTCGTCATGACATTCGAAGGTATATCACAAATGTCGCACTTATCGCTCTCAACTCTAAGACAATCTCATTGAGGGTATGTTTTATCTTGTTGTACTGGTGGTCTATGTTGTCTCGTTGTCGAAGTATGCTAAGTGTGTGATTACAATGTCAAGTCTGGACAAGTTCACTTGCTTTCAACACTCAATAATTTTCTTGAAAATATGTATGACCGGACAACCCTCTTCCACCAGACCCTGACTGAGCTTGATCCGGACTTAAACAAGAATGCAAAAAATTACAGAGATAACCATGAACACAAATATGCAGTGGAAATAATACTTCATTTCATTAATGTAAAATACTGAAATATGCTTACAAACAGTAATGGAAATAAACTAGCTAGGGGGATGGTAGCTTATCTCTGAGAAGAGATGTGGTGGCTACATGCCTCTGAAATGTGTTACAATGAGGCTCAAAGGCCTATTTATTTTTGAGAAACAATGGAAAACCCTTAGCATTCCAAAACCTAACCCTAGAAGATGAAACGCCAAACTGTGGGCCTCGTTTGGGTAAATTGGTACATCAACTTCCCGTTCGTAACTTTGGCATACGATCTCCGTTTGACGTGTACAATAGCTCGTTAGAAAGATCTATCTGAGCACTACCACTTTGGGAAAAGCAACATGGTTCACAAACCATGTTGCCTCTATATTTCCCAAAAACGTCGTTTAGGGCCTAAAAAAAGCTTCATAAGTTCAGGACCCAAAAAATTGCTAAAAATAGTAAGCTGTGTTACAATTAATGAAACTGAATATGCTGAGAGAAACAATGGTGGGGGTCCAGGTGGATTTGGCAGGTGGCCACCAATATCCACCTGGATCATTCCTCCCCCTTTAGGAAGCAATGGTCCCCATTACATTGAGTTCCTCCATGAGATGAGGAAACTTTCGCTGAACTTGGTCCCTGGTGAGCCACTTGCCCTGGTGAAGGAGTTGGCCTGCTTTGACAACTGGATACAGTTGGATATTCTGTTGGTGAGTGTTCTTGATCTATGTGTCCATGATCCGATCAGTTGCAGCTTGTTCCATGCAATCTAGATTTAATTCTATGGGTGTGAGTTGTTCTACAATGTCAGATGTGTCTAGTAATGGTGGAAAGTATGGCCGAAGGCGATCCACATTGAACACTAGGTGCAGGCCAAGGAATGGGGGAATGTTGAGCTCAAATGCATTGTTTCCCACAACCTTAGTAATGGTGTAAGGAGCATATTAGAGTGGTTTCAGTTTCCGATAAGCTCCAATAAGGCGTTCCTTTTGCAAATGCAACTAGACTTTGTCGCCCACCTGAAACTTGTGTGGCACCTGATGTTGATCATGTCACTGCTTGTACTTGGCATTTGATTTCTCTAGAATGTCTTGGACCTACTGACGAATATGTTGGATGTGCTCAATGAAGCTGGTTGCCTTGTTTGTTTTGGACTAGACATGAGACGAATCTGTGTGAGTAGCTGCAAGTGGCATAGCCACATCAATGGGGCATAGTGGCTGGAATCCCAAGCCCACTTGAAAAGGGCTGTGGCCATTCGAGCTGTGAAGAGCTCGGTTGTAGATGTGCTGAACTTAGGGGAGGCTCTCATCCCATGTGCGTGGATGCTTTGAGTTGTACATGCGCATAATGTGTACAATCATCCTATTGACAACCTCTGTCTAGCCATCAGTTTGAGGAGGGAAGGCTGTGGACTTAATGAGTTTGGTGTCTAGCATTGACCAGAGACTGGACCAAAATGTACTGAGGAACCGACTATCCTGATCTGAGATGATAGACTGTAGGATCCCAAAGTGCACCCACACTCGTTCAAAGAAGACTTTAGTAGTGGCTTTTGCTGTGATATTCTTCTTGCAGGCCGCCATAATGGCCATCTTAGAGAACCTGTCAACGACCACAAAACACAGTCATTTCTATGCTTAGTGGAAGGAAGGCCTGACATGTAGTCCATGGAGATGGATTCCCAATGTCGACTAGGGGTAGGTAGCGGGGTATAGAGGCCATGCTTCTTGATGGTCGGTTTGGTAATGGCACAGGTAGTACATGATCTGATCTACTTCCCGACATCCTGTCGAAGATTCAGCTAATAGAAATACTTTTGCAGTACGGCCATCATTTTCTTGATCCCGAAATTCCCAGCAGCCCGACTATAGTGTGCTTCCCAAATCATCTTGGCACGCTTGCTTGAAGGAACACAAAGGTGACCCAGGAGGCATAACAGGGCATCCTGGAGGTGAAAATTTGGAACATGCCGACCCTCCAAGAGTGTCTGGTATGTGTGGCCGAGTTCTGGGTCGCTTTTGTAGAGAAGTGGCCAATCAGAAGTCTCGTGCCCACAAGAGTTGAGCACGATGGTCAACGCCATGATCGGTGGTTGATTGAGGCAATCTGCAACATTATTGGTGCTGCCCTTCTTAGACTTGATATTCAAATGGAACTGCTGCAGGTATGTAGACCACTTTTGATGGAAATCATTCTACAATTTCCCTTGGGTCTGTATGAACTGCAGGGGTCAGTGGTCTATGTGGATGACCGTTTCCTTCCCCAAAATGTAATTCTTCCATTTTCGGTAGGCCTATACAATGGAATACATCTCTTCATCATAAGTGGGATACTTCGGACTGTCTGAAAGTGTTTCACTATGATATGCCACTGGATGCCCGTGTTGAGTAAGGATTGCCCCAATAGCATAGTCAGAGGCATCTGTCTCGACCTCAAATGGTTGTTGTAAATCTGGTAACGCGAGCACTGGTGCCATGCAGAGGCAATATTTCAACTCTATCAATGCCTTCTATTGATATTCAAACCAAAAGAATTTTGCTTTCACTCCTCCCTTGGTGACTTGACTCAAGGGCCAAATGATATGACAAAACCCCAACACGAACCTGCGGTAGAAGTTGGCAAGACCTAGAAAGCTGCGGAGCTCTGTCAGAGTGGTTGGAGATGGCCAATCCCAAATGACTTGAATCTTGGCTGGATCCACATGCACCCCTTATTCATCAATAATGTATCCCAGATACTGAACCTGGGTCATGCCAAAAGTGAATTTCTCCAAATTGGCACATAGCTTGTGTTGCCACAGTGTTTGGAGAACCTGTCGGATGTGGTGGAGGTGCTCTTCCCAACTCTGGCTGAAGATCAGAATGTCATCCAAGTATACAACTACAAATGAGTTGGTGAATGGCTGCAAGATGTCATCCATTAGCCTCACGAAGGTTGCAGGAGAATTCGTCAATCTGAAAGGCATAGCCAACCATTCAAAAAGGCCCTCCTTGGCTTTGAAGGTAGTCTTCCACACATTAGAGGGTTCGATTGGTACCTGGTGATATCCTAACTTCAGATCGATCTTGCTGAAATATTTTTCCCCCTTTAGTTGGCCCAGGAGCTCATCAATCCATGGGATCGGCTACCTATTACGGACAATGATCTTGTTCAGTGCCTGATAGTCAATACAGAGTCTCCAAATCCCATCCTTCTTCTGTACCAACATGATTGGGGTCCCACAAGGTGATGAACTTGGACGGATGTGACCTTTCTGCAGCTTCTCCTGAATCTGCCTTTTGATTTCATAGTTCTCTAGAATGGAGCATCGATAAATTGGTCCATTAGGTAGCGAAGCACCTGGGGTCAGATCGATGGAGTGCTTGACCCGACAGTGCAGAGGAACCCTTGCGGGGGAGGTGAAGATGTCCTCGTACTCCTCCACGACCTTGTCCATCTGTAGTTGTTGTGCGGAGGGGCACTGACTAGAGGCCATGGCCACTGTCTTCTTCTTTCCTTGAGGGCATATCATCAGGAAAACAAATTTCCCAGTTTTGGAAATGAGCTTACTGCATTGTTTTGCAGTAATCAAAGAGATGGCAGTAGGCGGCGCTACCTCTGGTATCCTGTACAACTTATTTCCCAATATAATAATAACAACACTAGGCCTTGATTCATACATAGCATGTTGCTTCCAAAAGTATGGTTGTCCTAATAATACATTACAATTTCAAGGGGAGCAATGTCACACAATACCTCATCCGTGAAGGGCTTGATGTTGTATGGAAGGCAACACTGCTGGCTCATGCGAAGATCTCGTCCTTGGTGAAGCCATTCGATAGTGTACGGTTGTGGATGTGCTGTGGTCAGTAAGGCCAACCACTTCACGAACTCTATCAAAATGAGGTTCTTTTGGTTCCCGCTATCGACAATGAACTGTAGTGGGGAGCCTTTTACCCACATCTGGGAGTGGAAGAGACGCTCCTCCTCCTCTGGATCTTCGGGTTCATTTTTCTGGATGTTGGCAGTAGCAACAGTGGCATTGGGATCCACATCAATGATATGCTTCCCTTTGTCATTCCCCTTGTCAGGTTTTGACTTAGAATCGGAACATGCATCTAATTCTGAAACCTTTAGCTCAACCACCAGTGACTGCTTGGTCCGACACTCACTTGCGTTGTGAGTGGAGCTCTTATGGAACTCACACCATTTTCCCATGTCCTTTTTCGGCTTCGCGATGCTGTTCTTTGCTTGCAGATTTTGCGGGTTGTATTGGGCTGCCCTGACTTGGCTTTGTCCTTTGTTCTGTGGTTTAGGGGCACCTTTCCCTTGCTTTGGATTTGCAGATCCAAAGTCTCGCTTCTTTTGTTTAAACTTCTACTCAACCTTGATGGCATATCGATATGCTGTGTCGAGCGAGGAGATGTTCAAGAATTCTATTTCTTCCTGGATGTACTTGTGCAGGCAGCCACGATATTTGAGTATCAAATGTGTTGAAAATGCAACAAGATGATGGAGCTTAGTGAAAAGAAGTCACCTTCACTAAGTGGGCCCGCAGGCTATTTTTGGTGCAAAGTCTATTTTTAGACATATGGATCATGGTCTATGAGTTGCAGGATGCATTATGAGATGATTAGGTCATGTGAATAAAAATCACACCCTACTTTAGACATATGGGTGGAGTCTATTTTTAGACTGCTAGTCAAAAAATAGAACAAGTCAAAAAATATTATTAGCTCTTAATAATTTTGGACTATAAAATTACTTATCCTCTTGCAGCACTTTAGTTCGAGCTACGGATGTGGAACATGCAACTTCCAGAAGGAAATACGCTTTTCCTATGGGTTAGTTGAGCTATTGCATGATGGACTTCAGTTAGAACTCAAGTGATTGAGTTTGGTGGAGTTGATAGAGGAGTTGATGGAGTTGTGTTCAATTTGACTTAGTTGAACTAGTTGTATTTAGTCTAATTGACAAATACACTAGTGATGATTGGTGTGAATTAATTATTAATTAATTCACTAATTATTAACTCATAAATCAACTAAAGAATACATCAGTTAACTCAGTGCATGGACAGTTCAGTGGGGACAAGTGTTAGAGGTGGGTGAAAGGGTGAGACTACTATCAGTTGTGACTATAACTATGTATGAGATTTGCACAATCATGGATTGAGATTGCCAATGAGGATTGCGCAGTACAAGCCAAGGGAATTCAAACTTGGATTAGATCTAATTCTCAACTTGGATTACGCAGTAGAGGCAAGCAAACAACGAAGGAGATTTGAACCCGTGACTTGTTCAGATCTGAGCTAGTTTGTGTGTAGTAGGTGGAGATAGTACTGAGTACTTGCGAGGAGTATTGTACTATGTATTGTTACATGTTCTCTATCATCATAATATACAGATAGTCGAGGGTTTTTAGTTGTATGCTTTCCCCATTACATACGATGTTGATATGTGTGATTGATTTTTCAATGTGCGCATGCGATTGTTTCTAATTCTGCAAATTGATGATCAACGTAGAGGAGATTATGTATTCTGCATGCATTCCGCAAATAGTGTATAATCAGGATAATCTCTGTGAATAAGTGTCATATTATTCAAAATTTCTACATGGTATCAGAGCTGACTGATTTGTATAAAAATTCTACATGGTATCAGAGCGAGGTTGATCATCAGATCTATTATTCAGAAAGTGATTACATTTTATTTCTTCAGGCAGAGTCTGTAATCGGGCTAGGAAGCTTCTGGATTCATCCTTCTTTTGGAAGGTGAGATATTTGGTGAATGCCCATACAGTCAATCTCTGTATGAGAAATAATTTGTTCTCACGAATTTTAGATCAGAAGCGGTTGAGTTTTGAGCTGGTGGAATTCAAATTTGCAACAGTGTTTTCTTGGTGTCGAAGTTGAAATGTCTTTCAACGAATTGCGATTGGAGTATGCCCTTGAAGGAGCTCGAATTATATTGCATGGAAAGACAGGATGGAGGCAGTGTTAGATGACAATGGGTTGAAGGATTTCATAGATGCTGAAGTCCCAAAGCCTACTGATGCTGCTCAAGTTGAGGCTTGGCAAAAGAAGAAGAAAGTGTCGAAGGATTTGTTGGAGGGCGTGAAAGGATCACATTGTATCCAGCCTGCATGGAAAAGGTCTTCCATACTTGAATGTGGAAGTGTTGATAGATTTTACAAAGCAAGAGCTTACCAAAGGAAGTTGCGCATCAATGGATCAAACTCAGAAAACATAAGTGTGAATGGGAGACAGTGCCTCAAGTATCTCACAAAGTTCACCCAATGCCGGGATGAGCTGGGAAGTGTGGGGGTGACTGTCGATGATGAGGACTTGGTGAGCTTGGCTCTCCTTGGTCTTCCGAAGAGTTAGCATTCCTATCATGACTCTGTCAATGGTCGGGAGAAATTTCTAGGATGGGATAAACTTTGGTCGGATCTTGTGCAAGACGAGATCAGGCGGAATACCAGGGACAGATCTTCATCAAAGGCATTTGATGAAGAAAATTGTGCTTTGGCTACTAAAGAAAAGAAGGGGAAGAACAAGAAAGCTTCTGATTCCAGTGCGAAAGGAAAGAAGCAGGACATGTCCAAGGCGAAGTGCTTTCACTGTCACTATCATGGACATTATGCCACAAATTGTCCACAGAAGAAGAAAAATAAGCAAGCTGCTAGATCTACAGCGGGAGAGGCCTTAGCCTCACAGTTTGAGATGGATTTTTTGTTGATCACATGCTTGGTATCAAGTGTGATGGGATCGGTATGGTTCTTGGACAGTGGTGCATCTTTTCACATGACAGGAGATCGAGATTTGTTTTCTAATCTGGATGAGAAAGATCTTGGAGTGCACATCGAGATGGGCAATTATGGTAGATACAGTGCGACCAGTATCGGTACCATTTCCTTTGAGAGGGAGTCTGGTAAACCCTTCATATTGAAGGAAGTGATGCATGTTCCAGGATTGAAGAAGAATCTTATCT
>APFE030113977.1:0-30638 GCA_000404065.3 Pinus taeda | reverse complement strand
TTACATATTGTGTTGATATGTGTGATTGATGTTTCAATGTGCGCATGCGATTGTTTTTTTTAATTCCGCAAATTGATGATCAATGGTAGAGGAGGTTATGTATTATGCATGCGTTCCACAAATAGTGTATAATCAGGATAATCTTTGTGAATAAGTGTTATATTATTCAAATTTCTACAAAATGTTGCTTTGTATCCTTGATACCCAACTTTGTGCAAAGGGTATGGAAAATATTAGTGAACTCTAGCACGTCTTGGTGCCTTCCCTGCTGTAGCGTGGTCCACTTTATGTATTCATCCTCATAGCTTCTGACAGGGTAGTACTGCTCCTTGATGGCATCCCAGAATGAATTCCAGGTGAGTGCGGTTGAAAATAGTGAGATAGTATTTTCATCCTTCTGCTTGTAGTAGGTTTGCCACCAGTCCTTTACGTGGGGGGCTACTTTGAGAAGAGCAAAAACAATCTTTTCCCTACTCAAAAATTCATGAACAGAAAAATAACCCGCTAGAAAATTTAACCATTTATCTACGGCATCTGCGTCTATCTGACCCTCAAATATGGGGATTTCAAAATTAACTTGTACCTTAAAGGGCATGGCATTTCCAAAGTAGCTGCTAGAAGCTGATGCATCGCTTCTGGGTAGCTGCTGAAGGATCTGGGCAAAGCTGTCCATCATCGCATTCCGTTGTCGCTTGAGGGCTTCTTTGGGCAAGATTTTGATAGGATCTCCTACCCCCTCGTCTTTCTTCTCATTCGCCATGGGAGGCCGTCGGAATTTGCGAGGCTGGTCTCACAAAGATTCGACCAGTTCAAGCCCTAACTCCTTATATCCCGACCTCATTGGGGACATGCAAAGAAAAATATAGAAAAAACAGACCACTTTGATACCGCTGATCCAGACTTAAATAGGAACGCAACAAATTATAGAGATAACCATGAACACATATATGCAGCGGAAATAATACTTCATTTCTTTAATGTAAAATACTGAAATATGCTTACAAACAGTAATGGAAATAAACTAGCTAGGGCGATGGTAGCTTATCTCTAAGAAGAGATGTGGTGGCTACATGCCTTTGAACTATGTTACAATGAGGTTCAAAGGCCTATTTATTGTTGAGAAACAATGGAAAACCCTTAACATTCCAAAACCTAACCCTAGAAGATGAAACGCCAAACTGTGGGACCCATTTGGGTAAATTGGTACATCAACTTCCCAGGGTCGTAACTTTGGCATACAATCTCCGTTTGATGCGTACAATAGCTCGTGAGAAAGATCTATTAGAGAAATACTAGTTTGAGAAGCGAAACATGGGTCCATGGACCAATGTTACCCCCAGATTTCCCAAAAAACATCGTTTAGGGCCTCAAAACAGCTTCGGAAGTTTAGGACCCGAAAAACTGCTAAAAATAGTAAGCGGTGCTACAATTAAGGAAACTGAAAATGTTGAGAGAAACAATGGTGGGGGTCTAAGTGGACTTCGCAGGTGGCCACCAATATCCACCTAGATCAGAGCTGCATTTCGCAGTCTCAACCCTCAGTGACCTGCTCTGCTGCCTGGAACTATGCAGTGGTTGAGACTATCATCCAGGTCAATGGCACTGTGCAATCTCGAAGGTGAGAAACATGTCTATCTCCCATAACTACACATAAGACTGCCTCCATGTCCAAACTGAACTGCAAATTTATTAAGCACAATCATCAAGCCTCATTCTTGACTGCTAGAAGCTTGCACTTCTCTGAGACATGGGTATGAATTGTCCTCCAAAACTGTGTAGACATTCCGAGCTTGTCCCCTGCTGCCTTGCTCTACACTGCGTTTAGAAACTGTACAAATATTTTTGGCAGTTCCCATGCTTCCTGTCCTGCACTATTCCCAAAAAATGTATAAACATGCTCATTTGGTCCTCTGTTGCCTTGCTCTGCACTATTCACAAAATTGTGTGGACATGATCAACTGACCCTTTGCTTCTTGTCCTACATTGCTCCTAGTAATTACATAGTCATGCCCAACAGGTCTCTTATAGGTCTATCTTGCACTACTCTTAGAAATTGAGCATAACTGCCCAGTTGTCCCTCTGTAGTCTCACTCTGTCTTCCCTCTGGAAACTACACAAAACTACTTAGTTTTCCCTATGCATCATGCTCTGTCTTCCCTCTTGAAACTGCACAGAACTACCCCCCCCAGGGTCTCACCTTCCAGCTAACATTGGTGACCTTCACCACGCAATTTTGACTCCTAGTGGTCATAGAATAGTTTTTCCCAACAATGCAAGTTGTCCTCCTAAAATTTCTCATTCCAGCCTGAGCTGTGATCTCTGCTATCTTAGTGAGTTGTCCTCCCTCCCTGTCACCAAGAACATGAGAATAATGCATCATGCTAGACTAGGAGGTTTTGGATTTGATGTCATCCCATCATGAGTGAATTGTAGGAAGATGTACACTGATAGATCATGGCAAGATGACAAACGGGTTGAAGAAGGAGTGCACATGCTAGAAGAATTTCTTGCAACTAGACGAACGTACTAAGAACATCGAAAATAGGCGAAAGGAACATATGCATTGAACCATCATGCAAGATCGAGACCATCGAAGAACTTGCAACACTATGCCATGCAGAGGACAAGACAAAGCACACTAAAAGTACATCCATCACTTAGCAAAGTAACAACTTCACATGGACACCACAGTCAACCAATACATATCAATAGTGTCATGTCGAGTTGTGTCATGAGATATCTTAGCCACATAACCACTATGGGCCATATCCGTTGAAACTCAATGTAATGTAAAGTGAAGTCCAATGAACGCACAAAAGATGTTGAAGAGTCATGTTAGTTGAAAAGTCATTGGAAGTTGAACAATCATGAGGGTAGTCCAAGAGTCACAAGGTTCAAGCATCACCCTTGGCTATATATACCCCTCGTGTCATGAGTTATCTTAGCCACATAACCACTATGGGCCATATCCATTGTAACTCAATGTAATGTAAAGTGAATTCCAATGGACACACACAAGATTTTTAAGAGTCATGTTAGTTTAAAAGTCATTGGAAGTTGAAAATTCATGAGGGTAGTCCAAGAGTCACAAGGTTCAAGCATCACTCTTGGCTATATATACCCCTCCCATTGTATGAGCAAGGAATTTTCACCTTGGATCCTCCCACATAGCCTTGAGAGTCTACAATATGTTCTTTGAGAAGAAAGGTGTGGCTCCAATGTAAAACTACTGGGACTAGTGATGTATGGTGTATAGATGTGTCTTGGGACTTTTTCTTAATTCAGAAGCCTGTTAAGGCCACCACATTTTCACGCATGTTTTGTAGATGTTTGTAAGGCTACTCTTTAAAAATTTGTAATGCATGTTTTCTTAACCTATACTAAGATAGTTGAACTACTTTGGTTGTTTTAGTACTTATGTTTTTGAAGATGTGTTGTATTGCTTATCACCACTATCTCATCCCTATGGAATACTCCACTGGATACTAGACAAAACACCTTTGTGTATTAGCTATCACTGCTGTCACATCCTTTTAGACTAATCGATGAGATACTCAACATACCATCTTTGTTTTCTGGTTATAACGACCATCACATCTGTGTGGACTACTCCATTGGGTGGTGTATGTGTTGTCCCCTTCACCTTGATTTTAACAATATCCATATCCGCTGTGGACTATTCCATTGGATGTTGGACAAACTTTTTCTAGTTCACGCGTGTCTCTTCCTGGGTGGTACTACTACCTCTCATTTAGAGGCCCACTTTATTTTCCCCCTTTTCGTGAGAGAACCTTGACACAATTACATTACACACTCATTAGGCACATGTACCTTGCTGTTCAAAGATACCCGTGTAACACTCTCATGTGCTGATATTTAGAGCCAAGGAAAATATCTATGTATATGGCAACCTAGCCTTCATACGGGATGGGACTCTTACACCAAACAGTGTGAAGTGTAGTTGGGACTTCACATCAGGGAGATCCCCTTTGTTGCCAGGTCCAACACCATCAACAGAATGGTGCTAGAAGGAGGGACATATGATAGGTTGTGCCCTTAGAGTCTGGTTTGAATATATTATTTAAAAACAACTCTTCCTGACATCATAATCCCATAATGTATTTCTACAGATTTTGAATGTACCATCCCCACGAAAGTTATCCATGACTTGAGCCAAGTTAAAGTTCAGTGATGAGGGTGAACCATATTTTTCATGGGAATGTGTGCCAAGTTATAAAATTTTGCCTACGCCACAAGATAGAGTACAAATATGTTTGGGCTGTATTACTCACCCTCACATTCGAAGGTCATGCTCAGTGCTGGTGTTACACATTACCCTTGGTCTCTATCGACTCATTTGGCTAGCTTGTCAAAATGATTATTAAGATGTTAGATGAGTATAGCCACCAGGATTTCCGTGAAAAAATATGGCATTTAAGTATGGAGCCCGATGAATCAATTGAGAACTTTTCTAATCACTTCCTCCACCTCCGTTACAAAATTCCTGAACAACTTGTGAACTTTGACTTCTTGAGATAAGAGTTTAAACACTTGGTTCATAGTTCTAAATACGGTGAACCTCTTGATTTTCCTTCCTCCCCAACTTTTCCATATCACGAGGCACCTTAGATTGCAAAGGAGGAGCTCAACACCCTGTTTGTTCCTTGTCCTCCTCCTTTTCCAGTCTCGATATGGGTGCCCCCTTATGGTGATTGCAAAGATGAGAAATCTACACAACATGTCCCCAACCCATCTTCTCATCTGTCTCCCATTTCTATGGAGGAAGTTCTAGAATGGCTCAGGAAGCCTATGACAAAGACTCACTCCTCCATTCCGGAAGAGGATGTCACCATTCATAACTCAAGTCTTGAATCTGATCTGCATCTCTATCATCCTCCATCATCTACAAGCCATGAATCCTTGTACCATGACTCGCTTGATCAATCCACTTCACCAGCCAATTGTTCGCATTCTCTTGATTGTCAAGCTATTGGATCAAATTGTGTTCAGGTGCAAGGAATTAACATTTGTTCATTGCTGGATCGAATTCTTATTTTGCAAGGAGTAGAAAGGTGAGGACACTATCAATAGTCCCTCTCTAATTCAAAATTGTGTGCATCAAAACAATGATATTCCATTCTTGAACGATTATCAATCTGACAATATCAGTGGAACATCTTGTATAATTAATTTTGTCGATCAACCCCCAGTCTTGGGTAGTCATCACTCCCATACTTCCATATGCTGTGATGAATGCCTAAGCACATCATGTGATCTTCCATTTTCTCATGAAAACTCTAACTCAGATCTGGAATGTGCTTTGGTCAAAGAAGACATTCATATCGAAACTTCCTCTTCACCTCACTTTCCTGTGTGTCCTACCATTCACAATGCATCCACATGCGTTGAAGATACTCCATGTTCTCTCGCTTATTCATTCAATGAGCTATCTCCTCAATTGACACAAGGAAATGAGTCTATCCATGACAAAAAAATTCTAATCATAGAGCCTACTTCCCATTCCCCATCATTTCATCTCTTGCATGAACAAAACTCTTCAATTTAGCTTGCTGAAGCTAAAAAATATATGATGCAACCTGTGATAGAGATGGCTACCATCCTGAGAGCAGTTTTGAAATCAGCAAAAATAACCACTCTTAAGCCATTCATGATCTGGTTCATGCTTCAAAATGTGATTCTATAATTCTCTAAAGTTCTGGGACGTGCCAGGGAGTCGAGGAACTTCAACGTCCATTGATGGTTATGTCAAGACCTTGCAACTCTGGTAAGCCCCCAGAACCAAATCAAATCTGGTTTCTTATGCACAATCCGTCTATCAGCATGATTATGCTTGATGTGAATTCACATGTAAAAAATATTTGGTATTCCAGATGTGAGCTCTCAAATTTTGAAAATTTCACTTATGACCAAATTCATGAATCTGTTACAACACATTCATCTTCATGCACATCTCTTACATCAAACTCAGGTTGGGAATGTCTGTATCTCATAAATTCATGGAATTGTGAAGATGATCATCCCAAAGACCATCTTTTCCCACAATCATACTTATCAAATATTCCCTTCCATAATCAGCTCCTTAGTCTTCTTACCTTGTACTGCAAATTTGTTCACTCATCACACTAAAAGTCTCCATGGGTGATCACCCGAATCATGTTCCTCTCCATTCACCATGCCTAGACTAGTTTCACACATTCACAGTTCTGGCATCCTATTTAAATTCCTATGATGACCATGATTTCTGCACAATTTTTCACCAGTTGCAGGAAGGTGGTCCATCATGTCTAGCTCACAACGAAATTGGTTTTATTATTCAGAGTGTTCACAAGGTTGTTCACATGGATTTTGTTTGTTCATTGCAAACTGGGAATCTAATGTCTCAATTAGTTCGCCTGATCATTTCTCTGCTTGGGTGACTGTCATTTGATTTATCATTTTCTCTTCAGCACATATGATGACAGTGGCTTCATGCTCTCTAATCTTCATTGTTTACCATCTTTCTCTTCAGATGTTTTTCAAGTAGGTGAGGAACTTTAGCCTTCACTGATGGTTATGGCAGGTCCTCACTGTCTTGGCATGAATTCTAAGAATGATTAGATCTATCTTTCCGTAGCATATTCTCGTTGTGATCTTGTCTCTCGAATCAGAAATCAGTCTTTTCAAAGATCATGAGGCTTTCCAAACAACCATCAGTAATTTTATGATCCAATCGTTAAATGACTTGAACAATCTTACTGGGAAAGCCACGTTGCAAGCAACAAGTTTCAATCCTTCCTCGCGATTGCCACCTGCAAGAATTTTTCAAGGTTTGTTTAGAAAAGGTATCCATCAAAGAGGTATGCACATGTATTGGGTTGTTGTGATGCATTTTTATTCCCATAGGAAAGTCCTTCCTTTCCGTGTGCAACTTTTTGAAATTTTTATATTTTTTGTTTCACACTACTTTTTATCTATTTTAATCACTTGTATCATTGTGGATGCAGGTAGGGAGCGACTACAATGGTTTCACTGGAAATTTAATTTCACACAACCCTGACTGTTTAGTTGTTAGGATAGGAGTATGATTAGTTGCATCTCAATTTTCCCTTCCTTGCACTCATCTTGCACTTGTAGTCCATCATGGTTTTCTTATTGTACATCCTATTTATTTAGTCATTTTGATTTCTTGTCTTCTGGTTTTGTTTCCTTGTTGTGTACATCGTTCCTCTCGTCTTTTTTTCCTTTCGTGTTGAGTTTCTGTTTGTTCACTATGCGGATAAGTGTCTTGCATTATGTTCTAGTTTCTGAATGGGTATGTGGTTGAAGTTTAAAGAGTCTTGTGACACTGCAGTGCTTGGCCAGTCCTGTGTTTGCCTTCTTTGTGCTTGGTTGTAACTTTTGGCTGATGAAGTCTTGATAGAAAATATGATCCATTTGTAAGGAATTTTTTGCTCAAACCATGAACCCGTGTCCAGTCTAGGAAACCTCATGCCTATACTCAGTTTTTTTCTTTGTGTGTTCAAGCTTATCCAACTAGTAGAAATGGAGAAGGGAAAAATCTAAATGAGCAAACTTGAATTAGAGGTCTTTACATGATTCTTTGAAGGAACAACCTCTTCTTCTCTCAATAAGTCAGGATCCCTCTTCTTCCCCAAAAATAAATAAGTGCCTATGAATATTTCTCTTTCAAAAATAACAAAGTCGAAAGAAGAGAAAGGCTTCCTGCGTAGAGCAGTGAAGAAAAAAACTCCACTTGGGTATTGTCAAGGCTCTCCTACAGTGGAGAAATTCTTGTGTTCCTGTGTGACTTTGTCGGGGTACTCTCTAGGCCTACTGGTAGCCAAGCAAGATCAGAGATGAAAAACTATACTTTGAAAATCTTAAGCTCGCAAGCCAAATTACCCTTCCCAATTTGTGACACTATGATCTGGCTGAATCTTGTGTTGCGTTCAATTGATCCGGTACAAGGTGAACAATCTCTGTCCGTGGGGGAAGTGGGGAAGCTGAAGTGATCTGCATAATGAATCAATAATCCCTGAAAGGCTAAGGCCTTGCACTGTCAATGAACCAAAATAGAGAAGATGTAATTCAAACAGTGTGTCGCCGAGTGTTGTAACAGCTGCAACACCCTCCAAAATTTTAGCTTATTTCAGAGCCTTCCTTAGTTTTTTCCTTCGATGGTTTCAAACACTTGAGCTCACCCAATGAGCTCTTGTGAAGTCTTTTCACCCTTTTTCTTTTCTGATCAACAATCGTCTTTTGGCATATTGATTGCTTTGTCATGCTTGCAATGTTGTTCTAGTGAGTTTGAATATTTGTCTTTGTGTGTTGGGGTTGTCTTTGCTATGTGAACACCTGTCATACTCACATACAAAGTTGAAGCATTGACACACAAGTGTCGTCATGATCATCTGGAGGTCTATCAAAAATGTCAGACTTGTCACTCTCAACTCTAAGACAATCTCACTGAGGGCATGTTTTGTCTTGTTGTCCTGGTGGCCTATGTTGTATCATCTTCAAAGTATTATAAGTGTTTGATCACAATGTCAAGTCTACACAAGTTCACTTGCTTTTAACACTTAAGCATTTTCCTAAAAATTTGTTTCACTGGACAACCCTCTTCCACCATACCTCGATTGAGCTTCACTGTGTAGTATTAGCCCTCAGTGACCTTGCTTTGTTGCCTGGAACTGCGCAGTGCTTAAGGTTGTCCTCCAGGTTAGCTGCACTATGAAATCTTGGAGGTGAGAAACCTATCTATCTCCAAGAACTACACAAAAGAATGCCTCCATGTACAAACTAAACTATGCCTTTCTTAAGCACAATCATCAAGCATCCTTCTTGACTACTCGAAGCTTGCACTTCTCTGAGACTTGGGTCTGTACTATCCTCCAAAATTGTGTAGACATGCCCAACTAGTCCTCTGCTGTATTACTTTACACTGCCTTTCGAAATTGCGCAGACGTGTCTAGTAGTTCTATTGTTGCCTATCCTGCACTATTCCCCAAAACTATGCATAAATTCCCAGTTGGTCCTCTGCTGCCTTGCTTTGCAATATTCCCCAAAAATTGCGCAGCCATGCTCAACTGAACCTCCGCTGCTTATCCTGCACTACTCTAAAAAATTGTGTAGTCATACCCAGCAGGTCTCTTGCAGCGTTGTCCTACAATTCTCTTAGAAAATTCACATAACTGCCCAGTTGTCCCTTTGCAGTCCCACTCTTTCTTCCCTCTAGAAATAGTGCAGAACTGCCTAGTTTTCCCTCTACAACCCTCTCTATCTTCCCTCTAGAAACTACATAGAACTTCCCCGCTCAGGGTCTCATCTTGGAGCTGACACTCGTGACCTTCACTACATAATTCTGCCTCTTGTTGGTCACTGTACAATTTTTTCTGATAGTGTAGGCTGTCCTCCTAAAATTCCTCATTCCATCCTGAGCTATGATCTGCACTGTTTCAGTGAGTTGTCCTCCTTCCTTGTCACTCGGAACACGAGAACAATGCATCATGCTAGACTAGGAGGTTTTGGATTTTATTTTGTCTCATCATGAGTGAATTGCAGGAACATGTGTACTGATAGATCATGGTGAGACGATGAACGAGATGGAGAAGGAACGCACATGCTAGAAGACTTGCTTGCAGCTGGACAGATGTACCAAGCACATCAAGAAACAAGGGAAATGAACATATGCATTGAACCATCATGCAAGACCAAGACCATCGAAGACCCCACAACACTATGCCATGCAGAGGAGAAGACAAAGCACACCAAAAGTACATCCATCACTCAGAAGCATAGCAACTTGACATGGACACCACAGTTAGCTAATACATGTCAACATTGTCATGTCAAGTTGTGTCATCATATGTCTTGGCCACATCACCACTATGGGCCACATTTGTTGCAACTCAATGTAATGTAAAGTGAAGTCCGTTGGACACACACAAGAAGTTGAAGAGTCATGTCAGTTGAAAAGTCATTGGAAGTTGAATGGTCATGAGGGTAGTCCAAGAGTCACAAGGATCAAGCATCACCCTTGGCTATATATACTCCTCCCAATTTATGAGTAAGGATTTTTCACCTTTTCTCCTCCCACATAGATTTGAGAGTTTGAAATATGTTCTTTGAGGAGTGAGGAGTGGCTCCAATGTCCCACTACTAGGACTAGTGATGTATGCTGTACAAATGTGTCTTGGGAATTTTTCTTAATTCAGAAGCCTTTTAAGGCCAACATGTTTTCACACATGTTTTGTATATGTTTGTAAGACCACTCTTTAAACATTTGTAATGCATGTTTGCTTAACATGTACTAATATAGTCGAACTACTTTGGTTGTTTTAGTACTTACATTGTTGAAGATGTGTTATATTTCTTATCACCACTGTCTCATCCCTGTGGACTACTTTGCGGGATAATCAATAGACCATATTTGTTTTTTGGTTATAACGACCATCACATCCATGTGGACTACTCCACTAGGTGGTGTACGTGTTGTCCCCTTCACCTCGGTTTTAATGGCTGTCACGTCCACTGTGGAATATTCTGCTGGATGCTAGATAGACCATTTCTAGTTCGCATGTGTCTCTTCCTGGGTGGTACTACTACCTCTCATTTAGAGGCCCACTTTATTTCCCCGCTTTGCAGTAAGAGAACCTTGACACAGTTACATTACGCACTCGCCAAGCACACATACCTTGCTGTTTGAAGGTACCAACGTAACACTCTCATGTGTTGACAACTAGAGCCAAGGCAGATCTCTAAGTATATGGTAATCGAACCTTCATACTGGATGGGACTCCTACACCAAATGATATGAGGTCTAGTTGGGACTTCATATCGAGAGATCCCCTTTTTTGGCGGGTCCAACACCGTCAACACAAGTCTAGCAACCATGCCATAGTTTGCAATAAGCTCATAGTAATCAGCCATAGTGCTACAACTGACACCCACTTGCACTCATGTGCATACCAACTATCTCATCAAACATTGTATTAGTTCCATTGTCTTAAAACATGTTGATTCCTTCATGAAATATCATAAGAACATACTTGTATCATGCACTTAATCAAACATTCCAGCAAGACTTTAAGTGTGCATAAAATTCAAGAATCATAATCAATATTTTTTAGAACACTTATCTAGAGAATACCACTGATTGGTAGAAAACTTCTTATTAATGTACTAACCACATAGTCACAACATGTATATCAACATTCATAGGTATCACCTGTGCCATTCTATCATTAACTCCTTATTTTCCATAGGCTTGGTTCCTCAAGAATACATGCAACACTTTCATTGGCTTCCCATTTGTGTTGTTAACCTTCTCCTAGTCACATGTTTATCATTGAACACTATTAATCAAGTTATGAAAATATAATACTGAAGGGTTTTTATGTCTGCACATCCATTACAATATGCACCTAGCATCACACACCTTGGCATATCATTATTCAATATCTATTTGATAGACATGCCTCTCTAAACTATTTCATCTCTTTCATTTTATTATGCCTATACTATTATTCATCAACATACGACAAATTTTCAATCATACATCCATATATATATTTTCTAGCATTGGTAAACAAGAGCCACGCTGTGCTATGCTACAATGCAAAGCCTGAGAACATATAAATTTGATTTTCAATTTTTTGTCTCAAGGGTTTTGCTTTCTTCTAGGAAATTATGTATGAAAATACCAAGATTTTATAAATAAATTTCTGGGTATGTTTTCCACATATATTCAGCTTTGATCTTCCATACACTTTGGGTTTGGCATAAAGGTTATGAGGGTTTGAAGAGGGAAATTGAAAGCATGGAGAAAAAATATCAATAAGCTAAGGTGGGAAATTAAGAATCCATTCCTAGATTAATGACATCAAATAAACAACTGAGCAATTAAGAATTCAACTGCATAATATAAAAAATTTTAATTTATGCCTTTTAACTCTAACCCGTGTGGAAATTTATCAAAATAAACAAGGATACTCCATGTGACCTTGATAAAATTCACAGAAATTAAATAAAAAAATCTTGCATATTTTGGGTTTCTTTTATTTCACACAATTACATCAAATTCCACACAAGCATCAAATGTACAAACATTATTTTCCATGAAAAACTATGTAATTGTATTAATATCATGAAAAATTCAAATTACAAGAGGGTTTGTGGAGTTACATGTGAATAGATAATCACTAACAACCCAAAATGTACTTCAAAATTCTTCCCTTACAATAACTTCAACATATCCCAACACGTTTTCCAACAAAATGTTGGCAGAATTTTAGTACATAAAAATCCTCCCTCAATTACATTAAAATGAGGCCTATATATGTGCTCTCTATATCCAACATGTTTACCTAAGACCACTAGTGGTATTTAGTAACTGCTACGAATCTTTACAAAATAACTAGCAATCTCATAACTAATTTCTTCTAGAAGTTTTCAACTATAGGGTGGGTCCCGCTTTGCCTTGGTTGTATTGGACTCTCTCTCTCATGCATGTGCACTGGATAGTAGGGGGCACATTACTTTGGCTAGAGTGCTGTTAGGGGCTGCCTTGGCTGAGCTGGTGCCTATGGTTGTGGTTGTGCTTGCTGTTGTTGGGGTGGTCTGGAGCTAGAGCCTTCCTCCATTTGTGATGCTTGTGGTACTGCTCCTCCAACTTGTGACTCTATAGGTGCGCTTTAAGTGTATAGTCTATAGAAGTTCTTCATTCCTTTCCATTCTTTTTTGAACAAGATGTTAGACATTTGCGCATCGGAAATGGCTCCATCCAGATTAGTGACTACATCATAAGCCACTTGGCCTTGTTTCTTGAAAATTCTCCTTAAAATGAACAATATTTCAAAATTATATGCATAAAGGTTTGACAATGTATCTTACTTATGGATCATGGTATTCTTATCCAAAGATTTTCCAATAATTTTTTATTTCCAATAAGCTCTTCATGAGAGAATATTTGGCATACAAGTCTCCAATTCCTTAAAAAATGGTGGGAATTTATTTTTGTCCACATTTGTCCTTGAAGCTCTATATCTCCTCTGTGATTGATTCAGCCTTCTTATCTACCATTGTCACCAAGTTTTTCTTCCTCTTCATTTGGTTTTATTTTGCCACTGCTTTGGATATAGCAATATGTAATTTCATGATATTTTCCTTAGACATTTGATTCAGGAAATCTATTATTTTATTAGATTTAATAAGGAAGTATCAAATATTATTCTTTATTGTATTCATTTCTTTGTTAGCCCTTTTGATAGTATCTATCTTCTCTTGAACTAGATCAATGTGGTCCCAATTCTTGTCCACCATAGTTATTATTATATCCTAGATTATTCCTTTTGCAACTTTGCATGAAGATTTACTCATGTGTTTCCTTTTCAACATATTTGGCTTTGCTTTGATCTATTGGTAATCATCTTGCTTTCGATATAGTTATATTTTCACACTCTCTAATTCTTCTTCCGTTTTCTTTAATTATTGCTCTCAACTAAAGAGTAGAGTTTGCAATTTCTTGACATCATCTAACACCGACATTGATTCAAATTGTCCTACCAAAGTATCAAGAATTTGGTGGGACTAAGATGTATCACCTAAATTTAATTTCATTCCGTGAACTTGTGCCTCTAGTAACACAATTTGATCACTTTACTCCTTATTCTTTGTTTTCATATTACAGAGATTTTCCTTTAGCTCTTGATTCTCCCTTTTTTCCTCTGCTATCTCATCAATTTGCACAGGGTGTGCATCTGAGGTCTTGAATTTCTTCTTCATGGAAGCTATCTCCCCTTCCTTCTTTTCCTTTGGCCCTCTTAAAGCTATTATCCTCTCCTTTATCTATATCCATGGACTATGATGTTCTTATTTTATTTCCCAAGAGGTAAGAAGTGTTTGATTCTATAGGAATTAGAGTCCTCCAATGTGGATTTATTTGCACATTCTTCTACTATGGGGTTGGAGTCATGCTTATGTTCTTCTTTCATATATGATATTGTGTGGGTCTTATTTTCATGCACCTACTTGTGGGAACTCAAATTTTTTCATGGTATTCTCCACTATATTTAGGATGCTCCTTGTTCCTACCACAAGTGGCCCCAGCTCATGAGGGAGATTGAACGTCACAAGTTCCTTTCTAGAAGTCAAGTGTAAGTTGTCACTACTACATATTTTCCTTTTATATTCGAGAAAGAATATGCACAAAGTAAAAAATGTTAGCATCTAATATTTTCTTACTTCAAACCCTTATATCCTTATAATTTTGTGCTGATCAAAGAGGTACTGGGCACCCACTCTAATGTTGAGACTGAACTGCAAAATTTACACATATAAATTAGGGGCTTGTTGTGGTCACCAACACCCCCCCCTCTTTTGTTTGGTATTGGCAACAACACCGAGCAAATGGGGGGACCCTCAATAAAAAATCCATCAAAATTCCCCTTGAATATTTTTGTTTTTCCTTAGAATCTTATCACAGCAAAGCAAAGAAAACACTTCCTTTTGTAAGCGTATCAAACCACGAAGAAGCGATGCTAAACTCATCGCATCGCATTTACCATAAGCGCTCTTAATGGGAGAGGCTTGAGAAATCCTCGACGGCCGACGTGCGACATCGCATATCGCAGCAGCCGCATAGAGTAAGACGCAATGACTAATATCCGCGATGCGCGATTTGTGATTTGTGATCCCTGATCCATAATCTGCGATCTGCGATGATCCGATATGGCGATACCACAGTGCTGTAATACGAATCTGCGATCTGTGATTTGCGATGAAGCGCGAAAACCTTTCTCAGCACAGCATTCAAGGGAAAGTTGTCCTTTAACCAGAATT
Source organism: Pinus taeda (assembly GCA_000404065.3). NCBI lineage: Eukaryota > Viridiplantae > Streptophyta > Pinopsida > Pinales > Pinaceae > Pinus > Pinus taeda. The sequence continues at coordinate 15,800 of APFE030113977.1, read as the reverse complement.
AGGCGCGCGCCTGTAAAAAGAAGTTAATGATCGTACGAATGGCTACTTTTCGTTTCTCGAAGGGTCAGTTCACTTTGAATGACATGATTATACACATGCAAGATCTGAAGCTTTCATATCAGACTTTATTTTTCATTTACTATTTTCCTTTACGCAAACTATAAAACATGAGATAAAATGGAGTAATTTTTCTTTTGCAGGAAACATCTAAGGAAAAGAGGAAAGTGCCCATGCTCGGAGGCCACAGAAGAGACTTCTTCAGAAGCAGGAACCACATACGATAGGACTACAAAGATACCTGAAGCCTACATGACAGAAAAGCCCGGAATGAAGAACAGAGGCAGTTTCCAATCTAGAGAATCGCTCGGAAAGTAAAGTCTTCTGACTCATCAAGTCATTCACAAGGACAGGAAACCAAAATAGCAAAAGCAGATCCAGTTTGAGAAAAATCCGAGTTATTACCAAGTATACATTTAGTCAGCGGGAGATTCTCTAAAATATCTGATAGTTTATCAAAAAAGTGGTGCCGAGCCTTGTTACTTCTATTTTTTTTATAACACGCACAAAGGGAAAGGCAACCAACCGACTCCTCTCAGACGAATGCTGCACACTCACTGCACTAAGGAGTAAATACAGAAATAGTTCAAAGTTAGATTTAATTTTAGAAATGATTTTCTTTATCAGAGGGACGGTCATTTGAAAACCGGATCCCAAATTTATGTAATCAAGTTAAATAGTTAGTAGTATTTAAACCCTTCTCATGCATTTAGAGAGGGGTCCGGAGATTTGTCAAAAACTCGTCGTCAGAACATGCACTTTTGCGCCCTCATAGGTGGTTTTGATGAATGGATGGATCAAGGTTTATTAATGTTTGTGTCTGATATCTGCTACTGATGTTGCACTTCTGTACTCTTGGTAGACGTTAGAACAAGGAGAGATAATTCATTGTTGCTTGAAGCTTATGAGTGGAACCAGTCATAAATGGTACTTCTAATCTCTTGACTTATTTCTGCTTATATTCTTTAAGTGATTTATAGTTCAGTTGTTTATATGTCATTATATGAATGTATGGGTTATCATTTGGCACTTTTGTACGGTGGAGTCATACTGTTTGTATCTGACATATAAGTAACTTATTATGCGATATGCTGTTCACAACTGTTTTGCTTAACTTCTTACGCAAAGTAGTTTATCTCAAATGGTTTCTTTTCTTATGATAACTGAATGATATTTATTACCAGTTATTATTTGAAATCTTTTTAGATTGCATAATGGAAGATATACACCCCAGGTTAGTGTAGATTAGATGTATTGTTTCTTACTAGACTGCAATAGCACAGTGTTAGTTTAAAGAGTCTAAATTAGATTTCCTTTAAATCCCCCTTAGATCAGCATATTCCAAACTCTACACACACACACACCCAAGGTTGGGAAACTGGTCCCGTCATCCCCAGTCGGACCCGCTATACCAAACGGATAAGGAGCTTCCAACCAAGGTCCGGACTGGGTGGGTATCCCCCTTGTTGTCGACCCGATTTTCGGGGCCTTCAACATATTTGGCGCTAGAAGGAGGGCCCGAACTATGAATGGCACCTAAATCAAAATCTAAATACCATTCTGAGAGTAAATCACCCTCATCAACTCCCCCGACTTCCCCAGAAAATTTAAATTTAGAATCCCAAGTCGGTCGAATAATAACTGCTGCTGCATACCCTAATATTTCAAACCAACCTACTATTGAACCCCCTAAAGTTCAAACTCTTATTCATAAACTCTAGGTATTTTCTATTTTTTCACTAGGTCTGATAAATTTCAAGGTAGCGTGACTTTGCAATACAATCCTGCTCATCCCCTGACCAGGTTAAAGAGCGGAAAATTTGGCATTCAGCCAACCGAACTCCCTCTTCCCACCAGAAAAAGAGCAAGGAAAGCATCACTGCACTCTGACGGTGAAACTCTTTCATCTACATCATCCATCTCAATCCCCTCACCGCGAAGACAACCGCCCACATCTTCATTCCAAATCACTCATCCACCTTCCACAACCCCTCTTCCCCAATCATCCAAGATCATATTATCTGCATCTTCAAATCCTCAAGGATCATCTCCTACACTTGCAATTACCAGTAACTCAAGGATGGCTCAAGCTCCATGGAACAATCCTGGAGCGATTTTTATGCCTCCACCCCTGAGCCAAATACCGCCACATCCTGAGAAGTGGCTACCTAAGTTCAACCCAGAAGCAGGCATGCTAGCTGAAGAGCACATTAACAATTTCATGCTCTCTGTCAATCTTAATGGAGTTACCAATGAAGATGCTGTGGTCCGGCTTTTTCCCTATACAATGCAAGGAACAGCCGGGTCGTGGTACTTTTCATTACCTTCCGGGTCTATAACGAGTTGGGACATCTTTCAAAGTCAATTCCTCACCAAATTTGGTGATGATAGATCAACGACGACGTTAATCAGTGACCTATCCAATCTTAAAGCTGAAACTAAAGAACCCATCAAAGATTTCAATTTACGATTCAATAATATTCTCAACAAAATCCCCGCTGCTTCCCAACCTAGCGAAGAAGTGCGATGTGAGTGGTATGTCATATCCTTACCATCAAATCTAGTAGTCTTCGTAGATAGGGCGAATAAAACAACTTTGGTTGAAAACCTGACGGAGGTGATAGCGGTAGAGAGACGCGTTGTAGCTTTAGAGAAGAGATCTGCGATAGAAGAATTCAAATCTAAAAAGATCTCCTTCAAGGAAGACCCCAAGAAGAAACAGACAAAAGGCCCTTTTGATTTGGAAGGGTTGTAGAAAGTATTAAAGTCCATGTCCAATGAGATGATTGACATAAAGAAACAAGTGGCATAAAGTTCTTTGAAAAAGCCCTATAGAACTTTTAAAAGAGGCCCTTCAATGGATATGAAACCGCCCAACGCTATTTCAAATGTTGAATCCGAAGAAGAGGAAGAAGAGGAGAGAGCCATTGAAGGACAAACCGATGATGAAGAAGTTGTGGAACTACAAGGAATGTGGGATTTCATCCTCCCACAAGAAGAAGATCAAGAAGCATTTCCGGTTAGCACACGAAGCAAAAACCAACTTGATCCTCCCCAAACTACCCCTAAGCAGAAGGGCGCAAGCCCTACAGTAAAAGAAAAAGTCGCAACAAAGAAAACTACCGCTAAGGAGATTCAATCTAGCCCAGTCCAACTAGATCAAACACCTCCATCAAGAACACTAATAGTGTCAGATGAAATGGACTACAATATTATCGATGACATGAAAAAGACAAGGGCTAATATCACTCTCTATGAATTGAGAAAATTGATACATCAACAGAAGATAATGATGAAAGAATTACACGCCGTACCTACCACATCTTTGCCTACAGCTGTAGCTACGCACAACATGGGAAGACCCCCAATCAACACGGCCAATAAAATCGATCCAAATGACATCGCCTTGATTGGAGGAAGATCAAGATCTCACACTCCCCCCTTTTTGCTCACTTATGAAATCTTCAATAAAAACATGCACAATTGTTTGGTAGATTCTGGAGCTTCAACAAATATTTTACCCAGATCAATATGTGCCAAGTTAAACGTTCAACCACAAAAATCCGCGGTGCGCATAGTTCAGCTTGATCGGTCTCAAGTCGAAGTAATTGGTGAACTTAATCAAGTCACCATAAGATTGTCGTCTAACCCCAAGGTTTTTCAGGTTATCGACATTCTAGTAGCTGATATCCCTGAATTCTACGGCCTAATTCTTAGCCGGGATTGGTCCGAAAAACTTCGTGGATACTTCTCAACCGACTGGTCTCACATGTGGTTACCATATAATGGTAAACCAAATCAAATAAAGGCTGAACGAGAATTACACCAGAAATACATAGTAACAGAATTGGAGGGAGAGAATGAAGCGATAGCATATAACAGTAGCATCATAGGCAATTACTCAACATATTCTTTCCTCTGCAATTTCAATGCTCATACATCACCTTACCTAGAAAATTCAGTTGTATCCCAAGTAGAAAATTTTTCCCAAACTGATAATTCAAAGTGTGTTAATTTTGTAGAAGAACCTGTAAATGCATCTTTGTTTTGGAAATTATATTTTGATGGCTCTAAATCTAACGAAGGAGCAGGAGCAGGATGCATTCTGATTAGTCCAAAAGGAAACAAGACAATGCTTACATGCAGACTTGAATTTGATTGCACGAACAATACAGCAGAATATGAGGCCTTGGTGCAAGGCCTATATAAAGCAATCGGGTTGAACGTCAAATACCTTCAAGTCTATGGAGACTCTGAGATTGTGGTCAAACAGGTAGGTAACACCATACATTGCCTATCAAGTCATTTGAAACACTATCAATCTCTAGTACAGGATCTGACTGAGCATTTCATAGCATTCAATATTTTCTCAATCCCGAGAATTCAAAACGCGAGCGCAGACCTTTTAGCCAACGTAGCCTCTAGACTCATTCCCTCCGAAGATTTTAGTCCAGATAGATTCTCGATAGAATTAATCTTTAAACTGTCTGTCCCTGACAACATTACAAACTGGAGAGTATTCAATGACGATCCTGATATTGTAAATTTCCTCACCTCAGAAGGATCCTACTCCAATCAAATAATTGACGAGGACCACCACGATCAACAAATACAACAAACTAGCACTGATAACGCTATACCAAAATCGGTGGTTAAGTTAGAAGACTTATACGATCTGAAAAGTCGGTTTAAAAGGTCTACTAATTCTAAGCTCTGTAGTTCAACTCTGAACTATGAATCAGTAAACCTGGGAACCGATGATAAACCACAAAACGCTAATCTAGGCCACGGCCTAACTCCTGAATAAAAACTAGCATATATTCGTCTTTTGAGACAATACAAAAATGTTTTCGCCTGGAATTACGACAAGCTGAAAACATACGACACTTCCATTATCCAACATACTATCCCTATGATCGACAATGAAAAACCTGTCCAGCAGAAACTCAGAAAAATCCACCCCAATCTAGAAAACCAAATAAAGACTGAGCTAAATAAGTTGTTAAAGGCCAAAATAATTTTCCCCGTCAGACATTCCAAGTGGGTCTCCAATATGGTACCCATTAGAAAGAAAAGCAAAGATATTAGAATCTGCATCGATTTTCAGAATCTCAGCAAAGCTTGTCTAAAAGATAACTTTCCCCTCCCTCCTATGGAGCAGATATTATAGGCAGTAGCAGGTTCAGAACTAATGTCTTTTTTGGATTGATTTTCAGGATACAACCAGGTGCTGGTACATCCCGATGATCAGTTAAAAACCACATTTCGAACCAAATGGGGCACATACGCATATCGGAAGATGCCGTTTGGTTTAATCAATGTTGGCGCTACGTTTCAAAGAGCTATGGACATGGCATTCAAAGGTTTAGTCAATAAAGCCATAGTGATTTATTTGGATGATATAACAGTATACTCTAAGAAGCGAGGCGACCATCTCAAAGACTTGAAACAAATCTTTCAACGATGTTTAAGGTATGGGATTTAAGTTAACCCAAAGAAATCTTTTTTCGCATTAAGTGAAGGGAAACTTCTAGGATTCATAGTATCAAAATCTGGTATCCACATTGAGCCTGATAGAATCAAAGAAATTTCCAAAATATCCCTGCCTCATAATAAAAAGGCCATGCAGTCCTTTCTTGGTCAAATCAATTTCGTGAAAAGATTTGTCCCAGATTTTTCAAGAATTGTTTCTCCTTTGCAAACCATGATCAAAAAGAATTCGAATTTCAAATGGGGCCTAGACGAGCATCAAGCATTCAATCTGATCAAACAGGCTATCATTAATGCTCCGTCTTTAGCAACCCCGAATTTTTTAGAATCTTTTATCTTGTACACATTCGCCTCAGAAAAATCATATGTCGCGATTCTAACTCAAGCGAATCAAGAGAAAGCGGAAGCTCCAATCGCATTTTTTAGCTCTAATTTACAAGGGGATGAACTCAATTATTCAGACGTAGAGAAATAGGCATATGCCGTTTTCAAAGCGATCAAGTATTTCAGACCTTTCTTACTTAAAACCCATACCAAGGTCATAGTATCGTTTCCAGCGGTAAGAAATCTTTTAATACAGAAAGATGTGGGTGAAAAAAGAGTGAATTGGATCACTTCTTACAAGAATACGACCTTGAAATCAAACCAGCAAGCATTGTGAGAGGCCAAGGCTTCTGCAAAATGTTGGCTGGAGCATCGCATATTCCTGAAAGCTTGTCCGAGGAAGTACAAACGTATGAGGTAAGCCTAAACGATATAGAATCTTTATACGCTGACACCATCTACTATCTCAAAAACGGGTATGCTCCAGCTCACCTGGATCACACCAAGAAAAGAGCCCTGAGATTAAAGGCTAAACAATATCAGCTCATAGATGATGTTCTATTTAAAAGAAATTATGATTCTGTGCTTCTTAGGTGTCTCGAGAAAACTGAAGCCAAAAAGGTTTTGCAGGAACTCCATGATGGACCTGCAGGCGGACACTATGCTAGAGATGCCACCGCACACAAGATCTTACGAGCAGGATATTATTGGCCCACACTGTTCAAAGACTCACACAGTTACGTGAGGAAATGCCAAATCTGCCAAACTGCTGCAGGGAGACAAAGGAAACCGTCCATGCCACTACAGTCGGTAAACATTGAGCAACCATTCAGTCAATGGGGCTTGGACATAATAGGTGAGATCGTTCCTCACTCTTCTAAGTAGCATAGGTATATCCTCATGGCAACTGATTATTTTACTAAATGGGTAGAAGCAGTACCTCTCAAGAAAGCTAATTGTGAAAACATCATTGAATTCATTGATCAATTTATAATCACTAGATTTGGATTGCCATCAGCTTTATTTTTTGATAATACTTCTTACTTTTATGGAAATGCAATGACTGATTTCACACTTAAAAGAGGGTTTAAACTAAAATATTCATCCAACTACTATCCGCAAGGAAACGGATTGGCTGAGTCAACAAATAAAAACCTAATCAGGATTATTAAAAGGACAGTTGACCAGAGCCAGAAGAATTGGCACAAAACCTTGGTAAACGCTTTATGGGCAGATAGAATAACGAAGAAGGCTTCAATCGACACTTCTCCCTTTAACTTAGTTTATGGGAAGGAAGTGGTTCTTCCAACTCATTTAATGATTCCCTCCTTTTCTTTAGTACAGTACATCGATGAGGTATCTACTTCCTCCTTACAACTAAGATAGATGGGAATAATTAAATTGGAAGAACAACGAGAGCAAGCTAAGAAAACCCATGCTCATCACCAAGTGCTAATAAAATCCTCTTTTGACTCAAGCATAATGACCAGAAAAAAACTTTCAGATGGGAGATCTAGTTTTGAAATGGGATAAGGCTCACGAAGAGAAAGGTAAACATACAAAATTCCAGAAAATGTGGCTTGGTCCTTTTCAGATTGTATAAGTCATAGGCCCGTCAACGTTTGTGTTGCAGGATTTAGCAGGTAGAAAGGATTCTTTGCCTGTTAATGGACAAATCCTGAAAATATAATTTCCATAGAAGATAACTCTTCTAAATTTTGTAGGATAGATTTTTGTTCTTCTTTCTTAGAAATAAAACCAGTTGTAGATGATTACTACAGGAATTCGTGTTAAATGGACACCATATCCTCTGTTAGATTTTGATTTTTCACTTGTACAAACAGTAAAAATTTTCGAAAATCTGATCTTTATTATTGACGAATAGAGTCCAACTTTACCCTAGAAATGATACTAGTTCTGACTTCAAAAATTTTATGAAAGAAACCTTTGGCGAAAAACTTGTTTTATATCAGCACAATGAAAGGTATCAATTACAAAATGAGTATTCTCTGTAAAACTGCTATTTTTCAAAACTCTATTATTATCGTCCAGAACTTTCTTAAGGAAAAACAATGGGTTCCTCCCTGCTAAAGGAAATCGCAACATTCAGAGAAGTAATTCGAGAAAGCAATATGTATCTCAAAGAATAAGAGGTCTCATCACAAGCCGGCTTATCATGATCACAGATATTATAACTTGCTGACCTTGCTAATACTGTCCACCAAAACAGGGCAACGACTTAAGATTGTTGCAATCAAAAGACAAGGGGTCTCATCACGAGCCAGCTTGCTCAGCAAAAGTGTAAATCAAGTGAATGACTGTGTCATAAATTGGCCACCAAACCAAGACATTGTTCTTTAGAGAATAAAAAAGGAAAAAGTATAAAAATGGTTTTCTCTCTAAAAAAGTTGTAGATAGCTTTAAGCAGGATAAAGGATCATTGCTGGGTAACAGGTAACCCTGTCGAGGCTATGGACGCCTGCTGGCAGAAGAGGCTCTACCTACGGTAAATGAGCATATTTTAAATGACCAGAATAGCAGAGATGACCTCATTTTATATTTAAAAAGGACCAAGTAATGGCTGGTGTAAATACAATGGCTAAACCATAGGAAGCAAACTAATGGAATACAGAAAGGTTGAAATAAAGTATCAATGATAAGATAAGACAAATGTACTCTATTTGTCCATAACAAAGTTTAGACTGACGAAACTCTTTCTGTTTCGGAAGTTGAAGTTCAATAGAAAGTCAGAGATAACTGGTTCTTCCCAGTGAATCGCCATTGTTGTGGTCACCAACAACCCCCCCTCTTTTTGTTTGGTATTAGCAACAACACCGAGCAAATGGGGGACCCTTAGTAAAAAAATTCAAACAAAATCCCCATGAATATTTTTGTTTTTTCCTTAGAATCTTATCGTAGCAAAGCAAAGGAAACACTTCTTTTGTAATCATATCAAACCACGAAGAAGCGATGCTAAATTCATCGCATTGCATTTACCATAAGTGCTCTTAAAAGGAGAAGCTTAAGAAATCCCCGACGATCGATGTGCGACGTCGCATATCGCAGCAGCCGCATAGAGTAAGACGCAATGACTAATATCCACAATTTGTGATTTGCGATCTCTGATCCACAATCTGCAATCTGCGATGATCTGATATTGCGATACCACAATACTATAATACAAATCTGCGATCTGCGATCTGCGATGAGCGCGAATCTTGCTCAGCACAACATTCAAGGAAAGTTGTCCATTAATCAGAATTAGGCACGCGCCTGTAAAAAGAAATTAATGATCGTACGAATGGCTACTTTTCGTTTTTTCGAAGAGTCAGTTCACTTTGAAGGTCATGATTATACACACGCAAGATCTTAAGCTTTCACATCAATCTTTATTTTCATTTACTCTTTTCCTTTACGCAAACTATAAAACAGGAGATAAAATGGAGTAATTTTTTTTGCAGGAAACATCTAAGGAAAAGAGGAAAGCGCCGATGCTCGAAGAACACAGAAGAGACTTCTTCAGAAGTAGGAACCACATACGATAGGACTACAGATTCCAGAGTATCACTCAGCAGATGCTAACGACCGATAGGCCATCTGAAGTTCAGAATCAAAGGTGCACAAAAGCAGCATGATTACAAAGATACCTGAAGCTTACACGACAGAAAAGCCCGGAATGAAGAATGAAGGCAGTTTCCAATCCAAAGAATTGCTCGGAAAGTAAAGTCTTTTGACTCATCAAGTCATTCGCGAAGACAGAAAACCGAAATAGCAAAATCAGATCCAGTTTGAGGAAAATTTGAGTTATTACCAAGTATACACTCAATCAGTGGGAGATTCTCTAAAAAATCTGATAGTTTATCAAAAAAGTGGTGCCGGCCCTTGTTACTTCTATTTTTTATAGCACACACAAAAAGGGAAAGCCAACCAACCGACTCTTCTCAGACGAATGTTGTACACTTACAGCACTAAGGAGCAAATACAGAAATAGTTCAAAGTTAGATTTAATTTTAGAAATAATTTGCTTTATCAGAGGGACGGTCATTTGAAAACCGGATCCCAAATTTATGTAATCAAGTTAATTAGTTAGCAGTATTTAAACCCTTCTCAGGCATTTAGAGAAGGGTCCGGAGATTTGTCAAAAACTCGCCCTCAGAACATGCACTTTTGCGCCCTCAGAGGTGGTTTTGATGAATGGATGGATCAAGGTTTATTAATGTTTGCATTTGATATCTGCTACTGATGTTACATTTCTGTACTCTTAGTAGATGTTAGAACAAGGAGAGATAAATCATTGTTGCTTGAAGCTTATGAGTGGAACCAGTCATAAATGGTACTTTTATCTCTTGACTATTCCTGCTTACGTTCTTTAAGTGATTTATAGTTTCAGTTGTTTATATGTCATTGTATGAATGTATGGGTTATCATTCGGCACTTTTGTACGGTGGAGTCATATTGTTTGTATCTGACATATGAATAATTTATTATGCGATATGTTGTTCACAACTGTTTTGTTTAACTTCTTATGCAAAATAGTTTATCTTTAATGATTTCTATTCTTATGATAGCGGAATGATCTTTATTACCAGTTATTGTTCAAAATATTTTTAGATCGCATAATAGGAGATATATACCCCGGGTTAATGTAGATTAGATGTATTGTTTCTCACTAGATTATAATAGCATACTGTTAGTTTAAAGGGTCTGAATTAGATTAGCTTTAAATTCCTCTTAGATCAACATAGTTCAAACTCTACACACACACATACACCCAAGGTCGGGAAACTGGTCCCGTCATCCCAAGTCGGACCCGCTATACCAAACGGATAAGGAGATGCCAACCAAGGTCCGGACCGGGTGGGTATCCCCCTTGTTGTCGACCCGATTTTTGGGGCTTCAACAACTTGGAATTTTGAGAATTGAGTTTTTGAGCTCTCAGGAACCCATGAACCGAGAATTCTTCGAGGCTTTCAAAGAGACTCCCGCATTTGCAAACTTTGCAGAGACATCGTGATCACTATTAGAAAGTGTTATGTCGGCACCCACAGAAATTATAAATACTGAAGAAGTAGTAGAGGAATCAATAGGAAATGGAAATAGAGGCAGAAGTAGCTACTCCAGAGGTCACCAAGGTGCTCGCTGAAGTCCCTAAATCACCGAGAACGTCGAGACCGAAGCCGACCCCAACTAAAGAGACTATGAAGGATTAAAAAGGGCAAGCAGCCTGCCATACTGGTGCGCACATCACCAAGGAGAAACCCACCAAAACCCACCGCATAGGAGAAAGTCAAGGCCATAAACTTAGAACCAGAGGAGGAAGACATTGAAGACATCCCGATGGATGATGAGGATGTGAGAGCAGAAGTGGAGGAGGTTGAAGCCGAGGGTGTAGACCCTATTAGTTGGTTGCTGGAGTATGTCCCATTGCGCAAGCCTAAGACCAAGATACCAAAGGACATCGATGAGAGTAAGACTCCCCTGCAAACCCCTCTGCTGCCGAACAAAATTGTTTTCAACGAACCGCACTTGGCACGAGTGTCGTTGCTGAAACTTGAAGACTGGGACTTGGCCGATCATGAGAAGGTCCCACACTTAGTGACCGAGCAGTTGATGTGCCACATCATTGATCTGAATACGGGAATGACTGCATTAGAGTTGCAGAGGTGGCTCAAGGGAGTAGAGAAGGTAGGGTTGCTCAACCTGCTCTGGGTGCCACACTACAACCGCACACAGGTGGTAGTTTTGGTTATCAAGCAGTTTCTCTTCTTGGTGCATGATGGGTGTCTATGGCTGGAGGATCCGATACCCATCACGGATAGATTGGTTCACCAGATAATGTGATTTCCATACACAGGAGAGAATCTAGCCATGATATTTCACGGAAAAGGTGGCAAACAGGTTCTCGCAGAGTCTATGAAGGAAAAATTTAAGTTGGTGAAGAAGCTGTGCAGATACGCTATATCTAGAATCTACAACCCATCTATGAAGGTAGCCACGCAGATCCTCGCCGGGAAAGTAATGAGGAAGTTTCATGCCGATGAGGTTCCGACGTTTGTCATTGCATTAGCAGCATAATGCACTAAAGGAGTCCAGTTTAACTGGGACTACCTTCGTGGAGAATTCCAGGTGAACTGCCGTGAAGCGCAAGAGCTCAGCAAGACGTTCCACTACACGTGGCTCTTATTGTCAATTGCACTAGTAGTGTGGGAGCTGCCAAAGGATAGCTAGCTCCCTTCGATAAAGCGAGACCTCCCAGAAGCAGCGAAGTACACTTAATTGTGGGCAACCAAGGATGCGCAGCGAGTCAAGGACAACAAAGTCTTTTGGATCTTGATGGAGACAAACGATCGGATGGCCATCAGTCGCAAACCGCGATTGTCGCCTATGTCATACGCCAACCTGCAGGGCTACATCGAATTTAAAGAAGACTTCCATCGAGTATCCATCAGGGTGTGGAAGGACCATGCACATAAATGGTACGACTTGCCATATCTGGAACCAGATGATGCCATTGATGCAGTGCTTGATCAATGGCTGGTAGAGTGGCACTCTACAACAGATTTGGCGGTGCACGGAAGCAAGTCCGCCGTGCAAAAGAAAAAGGAGGAGGCCAAGCTTAAGATGACACAGCTCGCCGAAAAGAGGAAGAAGGAGGATGCTAATAAGCCTTAGGCAGAGCGTGAGGTTGCGGAGTAGACAGGGAAGTAGACAGGTGGGACAGAGTGAGGCTCTAATAAAGGCACGAGGTCGCCTTCACCTAAGACCGAGGAGGAGACAGATGAACAGCATGACGCAGACCCTCAGGAGACATCCGCCCGCCCAAGAGAGCTAGAGAAAGGAGGGTCCAGGAAGAAATCAAAGGCAACCAAGACCTCAGTGGACCTCATCACATTAACAGAGGGCAACCTTCATGATATCGGTGACACAGTTAGGGATGTCACCGCGGAGGCCCTGCAATAATTTGAGCAGTAACAACAGATCATCTTGGGGGTTATCTAGACAGGGTTGCAGGAGTTGCAGACCCGCGCGTCGTAGGCTGGCACAGTATTTACCAGCCTAGCCATTGGCACGTCAAATGTTGCCGATATGTTGCGCGCGAAGGCCTCCATTGCAATAGTGTTGCCTGATGGGGCACTAACCACAGAGAATGAGGCTGACAGACACACTGTCAGTGCCCTAAAGGGAGTCGAGTTGAACCTAGCAGCACTCCTGCGTGAAGCACTCCACTTCTTCCAGGATGGAGTAATTGTAGAGCTGAGGGCTCGATAGCACCGTGCCCTCTAGGTGGTCAGTGAACATCGGATACACAACGAGTAGATGACCCTATAGAGAAATGCTGCCATCGCCCCTGAGACCGTGGTGACCAATCAGAGCAAGCACATTATGTAGGTCATCAAGGAAGCATGTTGAATGGTCCGAGAATTGGCCATTCCGGAGGAGGAGCCAATTGATGTACGCACCTGTAAGCTGGGCACAGGGGTGCGTGACACTTGTATTGAGATGGCGCATGTTTATTTTGAGTTGAACCTGCAAATTATAGAGTTATAGTTGAGCGCCCAACCTTCAACTTCAACAGAAGTGAAGGAAAAATAGGTGACTGCTGTCACAGAAGCAGTAGTGGTGCGACTGCACACAACTATTTGAGCAGTCATTTGAGGTCCTGACAAGCTTGCAGGAGGACCCCAATGTACAGAGGCTAGAGACGGAAGCACTTGAGATATATTAGCATTATGATGAGGTCAAGGGCATAACGTGAACCGTTGTGCTGACAGAGAAACTAGCCAAGCTGCAGGAGGCCAAGTAGCTGAAGGAACAAGTGGACGCAACACTGCACAAGGAAGAAGTGTTGAAGGCAAGACTGAAGCCCTAGCTGGATGAGGCTTACACAGTGACCAGACCTATCGAAGGAAAGCTTGCGACTCTAGAAACGACACAACAAAAGCTTCAGGCTGACAGCATAGGAGCAGTGACCGAGCAGAGAGTGGGAGACGCAAAGCAGGCGGGTGCACAGTGCACGGATGAAGTTGTGGTGATACGAGTCGAGCTGGAAGGGCTTTGCGCAAAGATCTTCACACCTACTGAGTGACTCGAGGGCGAGTCACGATGTTTTTGTTGGGGGCCTATTGGGAAATGGATCCCCAAGGATAGTTTTGGGGCTAAAAGCCCATGTTTTGGTCAAATTTTGTAATAAACTTGTAAAGACTCCACATTTTATCTTCGCGGAACGCGTAGGTGTCATAAGTCATAAAGGTTGTCTGCCCTTAGTTTCGTAAAGTAAATTCGACTGTAAGAGATCTACCCATGGTCCACGGACCATGGGATTGTATAACAATAGCTAAGCTCTAAGTAGTCTTAGAGACATCAATCAATGAAAATATGATGTAAGAGAGTCGTATCTCTGAAGTAAGAAGTCTAAGTTTCGGGTCATAGCGTAGGTGGAGGCTCTGCATCTGAGTGCGTAGAGGCCTAGGGTAGAAGTCCGCAACTGAGTGTGTAGACCCCTGCAGGTATGTCCGCAGGGTGGATAGAGTCTGTAATCACTTTGAAGATATCAATAAAGAGAAGTATTCTGCAATTTCTATGTCTTTGTTCTGATTGATGGATCTTGTCATTTTATGTATGAATTTCCTTATAATGGTTATTGTTACACTGAAATTTGTCACCATGACTATCTGCAGTTAATATGGCCCCATCAATAGCCATATTGTCCTCCTTGTCAAGCCCCATACCTCTGCTCTTCATGTCAAAACTTCGAAAAGAGAGAAAGTCACTTAAAAACATGTTTATCTCTGGGTACGCAGGTTCTCTCTACCTTGCCTGCGTGTACGCATCCCAAACATAATGTACCTACGTACTTGTACGCTCTGTAAGCCAAAGGTTGGGTGCGTACCCCTGTAAAGGTCAAAAGGCACGAGTTTCATCTTTAAAAAGTTACTTGTGGTCACTTCTAGAGCCTTCTGGAAGAGTTTTTGACGTGTATTGAGCGCCTCCAGATGGTTCATGCATCCCTATGATAGAGGAGCTTATCCCATCATGAGAGGAGCTACCCCATCCAAAAGAGGGAGTATCCCATTGATGTTGGACCTGATAACTTCCTCTAGAATACTATAAATACAGGCATTGGGCCAGAGGATGGGAGGTTGAAAGCTGAACATTCTAAAGGGTAAATGCTGCTGGAATTAGGACTTCCATTGTTGACTTGTGAGGAGAGATCACTATCCTTCCTTGTTGCCATATTGGGAGTGGGTGAGCTTGTCAAAGTAGAGGAAATCTCTTGTTGGACCCTGGGAGGAGCTTGCACAACACCAAGGCTCAGGTTGTAATTGTTCCTTTTTTGTTTCCTTAATACAAATAAGTCCATTCTTCTCAATGATTTGTTGTTAATGAATTATTTCATGTACTCCTTGGTCTATGTGATGAATATGCTTTGTTTTATGAAATATTCAGGTGTTATGTAATCGTTGGCTTTGTTAGTGTATGCAGGTCTTAAAGTGAAGGAGGAGCTCATCTGGATCAGCAAGGCTGGACTGCTACAACAAGCGTTGGACCTAAGGTAAGATCGGAAAACACTTGGTTCTCATGTGATAAATGCATGTTCAGAGAAGGATTGCTCTTAATTGTCTTGTTTGTCACTAGAAAGTCTTAGGATTCTAGGGAGGTTGGTTTTGTCCGCAAGATTAACTCTTTCCGCATGACAAATTGGCGACTCTGCTGGGGAAGAATATCATTATACAAGAGATTGCCCGCATCGGGCCGAGGTTGTGAAAATAGTCAAAGGTTCCGAGACTCCTGCTATTTTGAAAGATCCATTTCCAAAGTAGGAGACTAAAATGATAGGTTCTTCCTCGAGTACCGGTGAGGCACCCATTTTCATGATGTCTCATGTGAGGATTGCGACTCGATCACAAGATTACGGTAGTAAGAATCCT
>APFE030113967.1:0-30230 GCA_000404065.3 Pinus taeda | reverse complement strand
GGCTGGTGTGCAAGAGTTTTACAGACTTAATCACATCAACCAGACATATGATTACGTAAGTTGTGCACTCTCATTTCTAATGTCTCCCTTAATTATAAGTGTTCTCGTAACTTTTTGTCTCCCTTGATTATAAGTATTCTCGTAATGCAGATAAAAACCATGTTGCTATAGACTTCGCTGGTTGAAAATATGCCCATGAAAAAAATATGCCCACTTTCATCCCTGAGCAGCTTAGTCTATTGCGGATTTTCTAAATATTTTGGGATCCCAAAGAGATGTATGGATGATTCCGAAATATTATGGAAGTCCACGATCGATATAAAGATTTTTATGACTTTCATTTTTTTTACTATGAATGTTTTTTTGGACTTCTAATTGTCAACTTGTTAGATGGATGTTAATTTTTTGTTTTATTAAAAAAGAGTTGCATGGGCTAATTTGATATCTGACTTAATAATAATCTTAAAATTAAATTATTATTACTACATTACAAAACTCCTTCGTAATTCTTATATCTCACTTAATAATAATCTTAAAATTAAATTATTATTACTAAACTACAAAACTCCTCCGTAATTCTGCAGGGTATAACTATAATTATATACTGAAATCAATCTGAGAGACAAAGAACTTCTCTGCTTCATATGACAGCTTGAGGCACAATATCTGGACTGCATCAAAACTGTGCGACCACATTGGTGTACACATGATTTTGGTTATCCACAATGATGTTTTCTTTTTTGTGTGGTTGCAGGCATTAAGTAAGCGCGAACATTATGGTAAGCTTGACAAAACTGTTATGAGCATCTGGGAATGTTGTGAACTCTTAAACGAGTTCGTAGATGAGAGTGACCCTGACCTCGATGAACCTCAGATAGAACACCTGCTACAAACAGCAGAGGCTATTCGTAAAGATTACCCCAATGAAGAGTGGCTTCATTTGACTGGCCTCATCCATGGTATGAGTTACACCCCATCTAACTCTTTGCATTCATACTAACTTGTGCAGCAAACCAACAGAGATTCTCTGCCAGAAATAGCATGACTCGTTGAACAACAATCTATTTCAGTATATGTCATAGAGATTATACTTCTAGTTCAGTTGTGATTGGGTTATAGATGAAATTGTAATTGAGAAAAATGCATGCAGATCTGGGCAAGGTACTACTGCATCCTGACTTTGGAAGGGAACCTCAATGGGCAGTTGCAGGTGAGAGCTCATTCAACATTACCCACTGTAAAATGAAATGGAATGTACCCATCATTTACATCTCTCATGCATTTAGCTTCCTAAGGACTCCTGGATGATATTTTAGTTATAATTGGCGGATACTGGATTCTTCTGGCAATGGACTGGGTTGGCTGTTAATGATGTCTAATACAAAAAAAACTTGCATATCTGAACTTATACAGGTGACACTTTTCCTTTGGGATGCGCTTTCAGTGAAACCATTGTTCACCACGAGGTAATGTATATCAACCTTCTCTCTTCATTTTGCAACTTGGTATTTTTCTGAAACATTGTTCTTGGTCCATTGCAGAGTTCATGTAATATATCAATAATTAAAATCTTTTTCATATCGTTGTGTGTAGTTTTTCAAGGACAATCCAGACTTTCACAACCCGAAATACAACACAAAATACGGGGTGTACTCTGAAAAATGTGGACTGGACAACGTTCTTATGTCATGGGGTCACGATGAGTACATGTACCTGGTAATATACTTTCAGAAAATAAGCCAACATATCATTTCATTTCACGTCTACATAGAATGGTTGATTGTTTTATTCATCGATGGATGGAACAGGTGGCTAAAATGAATAACACAACATTACCTCCGGCAGCTCTCTTCATCATAAGATTTCACTCTTTCTACCGTAAGCAAAACAATATCTAATTTTCTCTGTAATCCTGAAAATGATGATTTGACTGGACTAATAACACATCTGATGGATGGTGTATTTGTTGCAGCTCTGCATCGTGAAGGTGCGTACATGCACTTGTTGAATGATGAAGATAAGGAAATGCTTGAGTGGGTTAAAATATTCAAGTAAGAAGAAACTGAGCATTGGGTCATTTTCATTATTTACTTATCATAACTGTTATAATCTTGAAGTGTATTTCTGATAACTATTTATTTCATGTGAACAGTAAATATGACTTATATAGCAAGAGTAAGTTCAGAATCGATGTGCAGGAAGTGAAGCCATATTATCAATCACTCATTGATAAGGTTGGTACTGGTATTCATTCATTCTCTTGCATTCCTGTGATATGAATTCATTTGAAGCTGCATCTGTCTGCACAAATTGAGCTGATTTGTCTAGAAAGCTTGACTCTGAATTGACTCTCTTGTTGTTTTTCTTTTGTTGTTTTGTGCAGTACTTCCCTCCCAAATTAAGATGGTGATTACCTCATGAATGATGGATTGGATTGGCTCTTACTTTTATTAGATTATTGTGTACTGAGTGGACTAGGGACTCTAGTTTGATCTGGTACATGGCTATGTGTGTAGAACCAAGTTGACATAGAGCATCTAGAGTTCTTGCTGATGCAAAAGGAACTAATTTGATCTGTCACATGTGATGTAATGCTATTCCATTGTGGTGGTGTCAGGCTGCAGAATAAGTTCAATTGTGTGGTGGCAAGCTGGCAAATAGGTTTCAATTCTTTAGGCGATGTAGATTATATCTAAGGATTTAAGGATTTTTTTGGAGTACTTTTTGTTCATATAAAATTTTGTTCTTTCAAATCAGTTAATATGGGATTTTGAGCTTTTATTTTCATTGGCTGGCCTAATTTGCTTATGCAATTTTGTTTAAATGATAATGGTAGAAAAATTCAAATGATTATGACATAAACAATTTTATTTATAAAATTTTACTTTTTCGAAATGACATGTTCAGCTTGTTAGGATGTATCATCCTATCATTTTATAGGTTTCATAAAGGCATTAAGAAATCCCGAAAGAGAAAAGAATAAAAAAGTTTTAATTAGTTAAAGATTTGATTTTTGAACTTTGAGATTTTGTTATCTTACCATTTTATAGGTTTCATAAAGGCATTAAGAAATCCCTAAAGAAAAAAGAATAAAAAAGTTTCATTTAGATAAAGATTTGATTTTTGAAATTAAGAGTTTGTCTATCAAATATTGGATTCCATTTTGGAAATTGTTTGAGAAAGATATTTTAGAATTTGAAAACTTATAAATTTAGTTATCATGGAGAGCAAGATATATTCACAATAAAATCGCTTTTGGTTATGTGTAACAAGTTAAGAGACTACTTAAGAACAAAAGTAATATCATGGAGAGCAATACATATTCTATAAAAAAAAAAAATCTATGCAGATTTTTGTAGGTCTAACTTCTGACTAGGCCTTTAGCAAATTGCATACCAGAACTTTCTTCGAAACTATACAAAATCTTTCTTTCGAAGCTACACAAAATCTTCTTCGAAACTATACAAAATCTTTCTTTCGAAGCTACACATAATCTTCCCCTGTATTTTTTAATCAAAAAAGTTTGTACCATTTTAATTAAAACAACCATCTTTGCATCTCAAATAATTTTGTAAACCTTTTTCATAGGCCACAACATTGTTGATGCTCGAAATGATAAATTTTGCTTCGCAAAAAGAGATATGGAGCATATATCTATCCTCACATTTTGATGGTAGGGAATGTAATGACTTTCTATATATATAAATAATAATTGTACATATAAACAATTTTTAATATTAACAAGGAGCCACTGGGGTGGTGGTAGTCTTTGCCGCGGTCTGCAGCTAATTGCAAAACTTTGAACCGTGGATGCAAATATTATTATGAACTTAACAAAAATGACTTGAAAATTAGTAATTCATATAAGTCACAAAAATATTTCATCTTTTAACAACCCCAGCCCTACAAGGCAATTTGTCATGAATAAACCAGATCTGGAATTCAATAATTTTCATCTTTGATTTTCATGCATAAATAATATATCTTACAACTGTTGTCTTTCTCACGCACTAATTACCTTATTTTTGTTTGAAGCTTCCATGGAAAGCCTTTTTTTAATATTCCTTCTTGTGTATAGTATTTTGATTTTTTATCTGAAACATTTATTTTTATTGAAGCTTAAGCTTTGTGCTACGCTACAAAATACATGTATTATTTTTCACTGTATTTTTCACTTGTTATATAAAAACAAGAAATTACTTTTTCTATTAGGGAATGTTAATAAATTAGCTATTTAAAAAAAATAGGTCTATATTATTTCAATTTTGTTTTACATATCTAAAAAAGAAAATTGAATAAAATTTATATATGACAAAATTTATAAAAAATACTGGAAAAAAATATTATTAATTATTTAAAAGCTTGAACACTCAAAATTCTAGTAGATATCTGAATTTTAAGTAAATGACTTTTTGTCTTTATTATAAACGTAGTATTAAGGTTGAACTTTGAATTTAGAAAACTCTCTCCAGTTTCTCGATAAGTATCTTTGAATTGAAGCTTAAAAGAGAAAGATTTCAACCTTCTAAATTCAATAGTTTTTTTCTTGCGCTAAGGAAAGTTTAAATTACAAACTTCTTACCTCTAAATTCAGAACTTAGCACATTCCAATTTCGATGGATTTTTAGACTTAAAATATAGAAAACCCCAAGAAATTCATCTTCTCCATGAACTTCGATTTTTCAACTCCAGTGAAAGTAAAAATAGTCAAACTGTTGTAACTCTGCAGGCTATCATTCAACTCTGGAAAATGCTTAAATTATACTGGAGACAACTCATAGAACAACACAATAAAGTGATTTCTAATATTATTTTTCACTATAAAACTATCATTCAACTCTGGAAAATGCTTAAATTATACTGAAGACAACTAATAGAACAACACAATAAAGTGATTTCTAGTATTATTTTTCACTTTAAAGCTATCATTCAACTCTGGAAAATGCTTAAATTATACTCGAGACAACTAATAGAACAACACAATAAAGTGATTTCTAATATTATTATTCACTGTCAGACTCGCCTGTGGCATCGTGCAATATTTAGTTGTTGCATTGTAGCTTGTATGTGCTCACAAAACTTTTAAAGAACTAAATATTTAAAGAAAAAATAATAACGAAGATTTTCTGGGTGAATATAAAGAATTCTGCTTTAAAAAAATGGTTGAGGTTATGTTTAAAATTCCAACAGAGATGACCACGGAACAATTGAAAAGGCCACTTCAGATTACTTCGATATTATGCTCAAAACAACCAATAAACCCCATTGCGCTTAAAATGACAAACAATAAAATTCCAACAGAGATGACCACGGAACAATTGAAAAGGCCACTCCAGATTACTTCGATATTATGCTCAAAACAACCAATAAACCCCATTGTGCTTAAAGTGACAAACAAAAAAACGGGACAGATTAACCATGGAGTGAATTCTGGTACATCACCAGTTTCATCAAAACCTTTTCAGATCACTGGATTCTCGTACCAAAATGCGTATCAAGAAGCTGGGAAACTATGTAAATGCCAAACCGGTTTGTATAAATTGGTTGTTGGTGTAATTTTAGTTACAATTCATTTAACCATTTACTTTTGTCTTTCGGACAAGCTGCTTAAATCAAGAAAGCGGTATGATGCATTGAACCACTTTTTTCGGGCTCTCCTTCAGCGGTGCAAATCAAGGAAATAGTTACTAGCTCTAAGTGGTGAGATCTATGGCCTAAAACCTGCTTTAAGTGGTGAGATCTATTACCTAAAACCTTTCTATCGTCTAACAATCAATCGAACGGTGCAAAACCATCCAGACTGGTAGCTGGTAAAGTCTTTGACAAAAACATGAAATATGCCAAATGGTTAGAATGTTGTGCATTCATCATACCTACGGCAAGGGTTCCGGTTATCTGGAAGTGGGTATTGGAGAGTACACCTTCTGCTATCTGGAGAGCGCAACCTGCGAGAAAAATTTCAATCCATGAATTAAACCTAATAAGATACTAGAAAACCCGGTCATGGAGCGAATTAATAAAAGAGGTGTCATGATCATGAATTACCTGGAATGGGAGAGAGCGTCATCCGCTGGAACCTGGAAAAAAAACTAGAGTAAAACTGTCTCATAACTCGACACTCTGTAAGAGCAACTCAGACAGGAAGTAAACTCTGAGAGAATGAAAATACTGGCAAGCGACCTGAATAGTAAAACCTCCTCCCAAGCGAAAAGGTTTGTCCGTGGCCAGTTTCAGATCTCGACTCGAAATGGCTGCACGGACAAACTGAAAGCACAGGACCTAGGGTTCGTTACCTGAACGCGGGGGCATATCCTTCTATGTGGTCGTAGCGGCGATCTCCAAACATCTGGCCCAGTTGAACCATATGCACACATCTGTCCTGCATGCAGGACACTCAGAACAGGATGCAAGCTTATATAAGAGGTGCTTTGCATTTACACGGTCGAGCGTTGGAAGCATTTCTCAATTCCAAAATAGAGCTTGAATGGAGTATCGTATGCACATTATTGCATGGTTTCCCATGATATCATTGAGTGATTATAAAGATGGCAACAATTTTGTTTTCATAATATATATATATAAAGTTTCCAACTTTCCATCCTCATAAAAGTTTTAGAGAAAGGAATGCAAAATAGCGCCCGAGTTTACTTTCAATGATTTTAAAGATAGATCGCTGTTTCTAGGATCTCAGCATGAGTGCTTGACGATCTCCGTTGCTTCAGTTTGGCCCTTCATTACTTGGTTGTTTAGATTGGTTCGATGGATTGGCAGGCGATATTATTTTAGGGTAGGATTATTTTATACAAAGTGCTTGTTTCCTCTAGGTGCTACTTTCGACCTGTTTTCAGTAGTCCCAGCAATTTAGAGTGAGTTTAATAACTTATTCGAGGGTTGTTCAGACTTGCAAATTTCCATGATATCTTATTGTTGTTTTATGTTAGGACCTATGACGCTTCAAGTTGATTGATAGTATTGGCTTGCGTTTCGAAGGGGTTTCTTTACACTGAGTTACGAAAAACCTCTGTTATTCTCAGTGTATAATTGAATATCTAAACAGTTGACATGTATACTTATTATCCAAGAGGTTTTTCGACCATTTTACTTCTATATTGACTGTAAAGTTGATATGTATATGGCAACTCCTTTGATTTTTTTTAATACAACATTCACTATTGTTTCAACATGTTTCTAAAAGGAGTTTTTGACAACATTGCCTTCTCTATATCATCTTTTTCTGTATGTATTCAATAGTTCTTTTCTTGGCTCTGCAATAAGTTTGTCGATGTTCTTATGGAATTTGGCCTTATGGCCTAAGAGGATTTTCCCGCTTAGTTTTAAAACAAAACTATTTGTTTTATGATTAAATTGACGCATGCATAATGACAATTCCTACTCAGCATCATAATTGTCTGCTCATAATATTAGAGGGTTTGTTCTCTGCGTTTACTAATTTATTATTTGTAAAGAATAAATAGCAGACCACAAAGAAGCCAAACAGTTGATGGCCATTGTCACATTCTATTTACTGAGGGGTAATTGAGAGGCATGTTCTCTAGCCTCAACGATATTTCTTTATTTATTTTTATGTTTTTTAGTTTAAACAAGGTGGGTTCTGTATTTCTGCATGTTATATTTTTATACTTTATGGGCCTAAAGGCAAAAGTTTTCAATTATTCAATGAAGGTCTAGCAAATTAACACTCATGCTCTGTATTTTTTTTCCTAAGTTGATTTCCTGCTAATTGAGTAGACCCAGAGTTTGTAATCGCTGGGTTTAAAGCTTTTAATTAGCCATACCATCTATGGCAATGCTCCTTGCAAAACCATTTCTGTATAAGTAGAAAGAACTACATTTTTAATATGCCCGATTAATCTCACTAAATAATCATATTGAGAATAAACAGACATAGGCAAAGTAATTCTATAGGAAGTATAAGAAAAATACTTTACTAATGGAGAAATTGAATTTGGTCACTGGTAGTGAAAACTGAAGAGCGTCGAGAGGTGAGTATCGATAGAGAGATGGATTTTACCACCAAATACATTGGTAACTCTATTTCACTATTATCACAAATGAAGAAAAGTAAATTAAGCGAGAATTTCATCGTTTATCCTTTCGAATGATTTCCAGGGATGAGAGCCTGCAAACAATATTTTTGTTCTACAAAGAAAAATCCCAGTTCAGGAATAATGTATCAGGCATGTTATTCATGTTATTGCATTTGAGAAGAATATAGACATTTAGTTGCCACATGAAAGTGGAATAGTTGATCACTCATGTATTTAGAGCTCCTTTTTTTAGAGATAAACAAATCCTTTGTTTTGTTGTTGGAAGACAAAGTGCTCGACATGTGTTCAGGCAAATGCAGGAGTAAATTGTCTGTTCATATTGGCCCATCACGATAATGGGAATATATATACTTTGTCTATATATTTCACTATAGAAAACCCATGGACTTGGCATGCTCAGATATAGTAAATGAATATAAATTGCAAAATCCGTGAAGCAATTGTTGCGTGCCCAAATATACTGTACAAGTTATTCCACTACCTTAATGATCACTAGAAAGCCAGGCCCAGCAATGCATATAAATCATTCACAACAGAACTGTTTGTTCCTGGTAACCAAATCCACCTAACAGTGCAAGTGAAAAGTCTTAGCCTTCTTATATGTTACTTCTTATATGTTACATGCGTTGTAGCTAGGTGACCCGCCTAACCAGGAGTGGAGGCAAAGTAGCTTTACCTGCCCTCACTCTCAGAATTATTGCCAAGTAGCTATCTGCTGGTCAACAACCCGTGACGAAGAAAGCCAACCAATGTGTCATAGACATGATGAGGCAACGCATAAGTTTTGGTGATGAATACTACTTGTGGAGCTTCTTATGGAATAAAGCCTTTGGTGGGAGTGGAAGGTTTTGCTTCAAAATACCGAGTCACATTATAATTTGGCAGCTCTTAGCTTAAACCCCTTTTTATATCCATCCGAGATATAAATATTCGAGTGTTCGTAATCCCTTGCAAACAACTACATAGAGTTGTGTTTTTATAAACTCTGCGAAATGATTTTCATGTTCAAGAGGCCTTTAGCAATCTAGCTCCATCAGCGTATACTTGCTTATTCTCGAGCGTTTGTATTGTTGTTTCTTGCATAGTCCCTGCCGTCAAGCACAAATGAAGCCCTTTTCTGATTTGTGTTTCAGTGTTATCATTGTGATTTGGATGAAGAAAGGCCACTTCGCCTGAACCCCATGTCAAACCGGGTTTTATTTCTAATAGAGTGATTTGGTCCCTTGACATTTCATTAGAGACATGTTTAAATGATACCTAAGGGAAGGAAGATAAAATGTGAACATAATTGAAAAGAAAGAGATGTAGCTCTCAGGTGTGGCCTGCACTTGGAGACTACACTCACAAAACTTGAGAGATCACTCTCGTCCACTCTATTATCAATCAATCAAGATTACATCATTAAATACAATACTAGGAAATAGGAAGTTGCACCCAAACCCCATAACTATAGGAACTAATCCTAAACTAGGGAGAAAGTTAGAACAACGTAACTATTTTCTCCATTAATATCAAAATAATATTAATTATTCTCAACTCCCCCCTTTAATGGAGAAAGGGTTCTCCTGAACTCCTAGCATCTTTCTAAACAATTCAAATTTCACTCGTGCAAGAGGCTTTGTAAAGATATCAGCCACATTGTCACAAGTTTTACAATATTCAACAACAATTTCATTTGACTGTATTTTTTCTCTAACAAAATGGAACTGATTGTCTATATGTTTGGTGTTTTTGTGAAACACTGGATTGTATGCTAATTTGATGGTGCTCTAGTTGTCGCTTTTGATAGAAGTGGGTTGCTTTTGTTCTTTTCCTGCATCTTTGAGAAGTCTCCTCAACCAGATTGCTTCACATGTTGCTGCACACAATGCTTGAGACTCAGCTTCACATGACGACAAAGCTACAGTGCTCTGTTTCTTGCTGCTCCATGCTATGACCCCGGAACCTATGTTGAATGCATAACCTGTGATGGACCTCCGATCATCCAGGTGACCTGCCTAGTCTGAGTCTGAAAAACCTGCTAGAGTAACATCAGATACATCAGTGTATAAAATACCGAAATGAACAATACCACAAAGATACCTCAACAAGCTTTTTGCTGTTGTCCAGTGACTTTCACGTGGTTTCGACATGAATTGGCTCAACACACTAAATGAGTATGCCAAGTTAGGTCTGGTTGTTGTAAGATATATCAGGCTGCCAACTAGTTGTCTGTACATTGTGGCATCTACCTCCTTAGTTCCATCGTCACTGCTCAATTTCAGATTTTTCTGCAAAGGTGTTGCTGCTGTTCTACACTGATCCATACCAAACTTTTCCAATAGATTTTTAGCATACTTCCCTTGGGTAAGAAAATTTTGCCCAATATCTCTGAATACTTCCAATCCTAGACAATAGTGAAGGCTTCCAAGATCCTTCATTTCAAAAACTTGTGCCATAAGCCTTTTGATTCCTTTGATTAAATCATCTGCATTTCCTGTTATAATCATGTCGTCCACATACAAAGAAATCAAAATAATCTGCCCTTGGTTATTATACTTGGTATACAAATTTGGGTCATTTAAACTTCTATGGAAACCATACTCTATAAAGAAAGAATCGACTTTTTCGTACCAAGACCTGGGTGCTTGCTTTAAACCATATAAAGTCTTTTTCAATCTGCAAACAAGATGTTCCTGCCCCTGCTTTACATATCCTTCTGGCTGTACTAAGTAAATTTCTTCTTTTAAATCACCATTTAAAAATGCAGATTTAACATCAAGCTGGTGTAATTGCAAATTATATTTAGTAGCTAAAGCAATAAGCATTCGGATTGTATTTAGCTTTTCTACAGGTGCAAAAGTATCATCAAAATCTATACCTTCCTTCTGTGAATATCCTTTTGCAACCAACCTAGCTTTTAACTTATCTATACTTCCGTCTGCATTCATTTTTGGTTTAAACAGCCACTTGCATCCTATGGGTATTTTATTCTTAGGCAGCTCAACTAAATCCCAAGTATCATTTCTAAAAATTGATTCCATTTCTTCATTCATTGCAGCTCTCCATTCCTTACATTGACTAGCTTCTTTGTAATTAGAGGGTTCTAAAATGTTCAAAACTTTTGACATCAAGGCATAGTTTCTCAACTTCAATGGTAATTGAGTCTTCCTACATGACCTTCTTGGTAGGGGACTTACCTCAAATTTGTTTTCCTCTGCAATAACTGGACCTGCTTTTTGACCTTCTTGCTGTTCTTCTTCATTCTCTTCTTTCTGTTCCTGTTCCTGCTCCCTTTCATCCTCGCTGCTTTCCTCCAACAACAATGGAATGTGCCAATCATCTCTAACATCAGATTTCCTTTCCTGTACCTGTTCATGAAAGACTACATCTCTACTTGCAAATGTCTTACGAGACTCAGGATTGAACAATTTGTATGCTTTAAACTCTGTGCCATAACCAACAAAGATGCATTTGACTGCCTTAGGGTCTAGTTTCTTTCTATCAGCTTTGGGTACATGTGAAAATACCTTTGTCCCAAAGACTCTTAAGTGGTTTACTGGTTGTTTAAATCCATATAAGGCTTCAAAAGGGGTTTTGAAGCCAAGAAACCTAGTAGGACTTCTATTTTTTAAATATACAGTAGTATTTATCGCTTCTGTCCAAAAAATATTAGATAGACCCTTACCTTGCAGCATGCTCCTTGCACACTCCACCAAGGTTCTGTTTTTACGCTCTGCAACTCCGTTTTGCTGTGGTGTATGCGGCACTGTATATTGTTGAACAATCCCGTGAGTTTTGCAGTATTTCATGAATTCCTTTAATTTGTATTCTCCCCCTTGATTAGATCGGAGAATTTTAATACTTTTTCCAAACTGTTTTTCCATCAGGGTTTTGAACTCTATAAAACATTGGAAAGTCTGACTTTTCTTGTTTAAAAAATAAACCCATGAATACCTAGTGCAGTCATCAGTAAATAACAAAAAATAGTATGCTCCCCCTAGCGACCTTATCTGCATAGGACCACATATATCTGTTTGCACTAGCTCTAAGATTTTTGTTTGCCTCCTCCTATCATGCACAAGGAAATGTTCTCTGTGCATCTTTCCTAAGGCACAACCATCACAGTTTAACTGAATGTTACGAAAGATGGGGAGACCTTCGACCATACCTTTCTTTTGTAACAACATGAGATCCTGCAGATTCAGATGACCAAACCTCTGATGCCAGAGTTGTTCAGTTGTCGACTCTCCTGCAACCATGGCTTGCTTTGATATACTTTTTGCATCCAATCTTTATAGGCTTCCAACTCGCATGCCTATTGCAACGATTTCATTCCTGCAATCCTTTATCACACAATGAGTCTTGAAGAATTCGACATGCATATCTTGATCAGCCATCATGGATACAGATATCAGGTTTTTCTTTATTCCAGGTACATATAAAACATTTGAAAGGTGACTAATTTTTCCATTTGGTAACTTAACTGAAATCACCCCACGACTTTTAATCTGATATCCATTATCATCCCCTAGATATATTTTTGATCCATTTATAATTTCTTCAAGACTATCAAAAATTCCTTATTACTTGTCATGTGAGAGGATGCTCCGGAATCGACATACCAGATGTCATCTTCATTCGATGCTGAAAGGGCATAGTCGACTATGAACAGTCGAAATTCATGACTGAAGTCTTCTTCTTCAAGAAAATATCCTCTGTGTTTTGGATTTACCTGTCTCCTCCTTGCCTCATCAGCGTGATTCTTATAATAAGAATCTCTCTGTATATGACCCGTTTTCCCACAATAATAACATTTCTTTTCATAATGATTTGCAAGCATACCTTTATGAGAATGCAGATTCTTCTGTGATGTTCCTCCTTTTTGTTTTGATTGCTGCTGTGACTGCTTTCCTCTAGATAGTCGTTGTTTTGCCACCAGCGCGAGATCGTCACTTTGGGGGTTCAGATTCAGGTTCTGCCGTTGGTCTTCCTCTTGCTACAAGATCGCATTGAGATCATCAAACGTGGGTGTTTTCTCCCTTGCCGAGACTCCAGTGATGAAGGTTTGGAAATCATCACGCATCCAATTCATTGTAATTGCAACAAGATCTTCATCAGCCACCGCCACTCCAATGGCCCCCAATCCATCTTTAACATCCTTAATTCACGCGACAAATGCAGTAGCAGACTCCCATTCATCCATCCTCATTGAAAATAGCTTGCTTTTCAGAGCCAAAACTATGTTTGTATTCTGGGTCTCATACAGATTTTTTATTTTCGTCCAAATCTCCGCGGACGTTATACAATCTCTGATGTGCGCAATAACATTGTCTTTCACAGACATCTTCAACAAGATTTTGGCCTTGTTTTCTCGTTTTTCCTAGTCTTCCTTCTATGTGGTTTCAGTCGGCTTCTGCTCATTACTTGCCACTATAGCCCAAGCATTTGCACCTTCGAGTAGAGTCTGGATCTTAAACTTCCAATTCGTGAAGTTAGACCCATTGAGTTTACCAAACTCGTTAAGATAAGATTCCATTGTATTACTCATTGTGAATCTACTTAACAACAACAAAAAAACAATACCTATCAGATCGATTCTGTCACCTCTGCCACCGATCTGCAGTGTCTAGCACTCCCGCTCCAATGAGAAAATTTGGCGTTTCCAACACAGCTGAAACAATGATCTGATCACAATTGATCCGATCCACCTCTCCTGAATTGATCTGCCACTTCGCCGATCCTGCTCTCCTTGCAGATCGCCAAGCAAAGTCGAGGTTTCCCGCAGATCTCCTCTGGCGCTTTCCCGATCTGTCTCTCCCGGACGGGTCAGCAACTTCGCCGATCTGCACCGTTTGCAAACCGCCAAACGAAGTTCACGCTATTCGCAGATCCCCTTAGCGCTACCCTGAGCGAAAAATCTGCGCTAATTAAAAATCGGTTAGAGTATTTGAATTGGCGCGACTTTCCCGGTAAAATCCCGCGCTAATCGAGCTTTCTGGTGCTTTAGCTCGATTTATCCCTTAAAATCCGCGCTAATTCCTCTTCTGGCGCGACTATCAGCACAAAATCCGCGCTAATTGGCCTTTCTACTTAGAATTTTTTTTTTTTCGAGTCCAAGCCAGGTGTTCTGCAGTCCACCTGCTCAATTGAGCACAGAGCTCTTGTGTACACACAACCACAAAGGCACTTCAAGCCACACAGGCAATTCCGCCACAAAGGCAAGCTAGCTACTACAGGCACTTCAGCCTCACAAGTGACAAAAGATCAGGCTCACTCAAGCTGAGCTCTGATACCAAGATAAAATGTGAACATAATTGAAAAGAAAGAGATGTAGCTCTCAGGTGTGGCCTGCACCTGGAGACTACACTCACAAAACTTGAGAGATCACTCTCGTCCACTCTATTATCAATCAATCAAAGATTACATCATTAAATACAATACTAGGAAATAGGAAGTTGCACCCAAACCCCATAACTATAGGAACTAATCCTAAACTAGGGAGAAAGTTACAACAACGTAACTATTTTCTACATTAATATCAAAATAATATTAATTATTCTCAACTAAGGATGCTCCAAGACAATCATTGCCCACCTCAGAAGCATGCCTATATAGTATATGCATACCCAACCATATCTAATATCCACGCATGGTTAAAGGAATTGTGTGACTGAAAGTTCAATTCACTACACAGATTTCTCAGGGGTCAATGAAATGATCCAGTTATTCCAAACTCTTCTCTTCAATAAATTGAAAGAAGCAAATAGCTTGCTACAAGTGAAATTTAGAAGCAGGCCTGGTGCTGGAAGCGTAAATCTCCTTTACTCCCCTCCCCTCAAATGAGAAATTAGGATTTTATATATAAAATACTTTATAATTATTTTTGTAATTTTCTATATAATTAAAATAAAAATAAAATTATTTTCAAGACCGTTTTCGTTTTTGCAGACCATTTCATAACTTTATCATATTCAAATACCTTGAAAAATGTGATGGAATTGTTTTTTGAAATCCATAATCATTTTATAATTATTTTCCTCATCCAGTAGAGGAAAATTAGTCCTAAATAATTACATATAAACTCACAAGTAAAATTCAGTAAATACAATTTCCTACCACGTTGTTTTAAATTCTTTCTGAAATAGTCATTCGCATACATTTGTTACTTTAATCTGTCCATAATAAATCAAAGTTAAATCCTCTAAAGTTATATGAAAATCTTAGTTCCTGAATGCATTTTATGTAGGCGAATGCAATTCAAAATAAATTTCCAACCAAAAACATTAATGAAATTCGATAAACTTTTCATGAAGTTAAATAAAGTTTTGGAAGTAATAAAGGATAGGTTATGAATCATACTTTTTTGGTGATGAAAGGAGAGAGATTCATTCCAAGATGGGGATATAAAAATATAAAGAGATTGAAGGGCTTATGTTATTTTTATCAACTACTCTTAATAATTTGAATGGAAAGGTCGCAGTAAGTTAATAGCCCTCATTCGATCCTATGTTAACATAAGATATGTTAACTGCTTATGTTAGACCCGTGTGAGAAAAATAAATTTTACTAAAACATCTATAACTTTAGTAATTTATTTAATTATTTATATTGTGAAGAATTACACCTATCACTTAAAATATTTTTAAAAATTATGATCTAAACGTGGATGATTTAAATATTAACTTAAAAATATAAACCCTGGTAAATGTATAAAATATATTCACACAGTTGAAGCAAAACAAATCTCGACCATACTTACACACTCAAATTAATTAATAAACATAAAACTTACGGTAAAATATTTTGTCCCCGCTGAAATAACATTGGGGCACATGAAGCGTGCAATAAGACCTCCAATTCGCAACTTTGGTTATAAGTTCATTTTATCCAAAGTCCAGTTGGAACCACTTTTTATTAAGATGAAACCATGTGTTGGATTAGCAAAGTTAGAGAGGAAGCCAAGTGTTTCATGCATGCCATGTAGCTATGGTTGAGCTTTCAAGCTAAATTGACTCTCGCCGCCTACCTTCTATGCTTGTTCCTTATTATGTTCTTCCATTCCTTGTCTCTGTAATTGTGTTCTTCTATTCCTTGTCTCTGTAATTTCACAGGGGTTAATTCATTCAGCTCATCCAATAGTCTCTAATACAGAATTCATCATGTTGATCCCCGATCTCATCAACCCTGGTTATACTGTCACCCGCATGCTTCCTGAATCGAACGAAAGAACTTTGATCGGATGGGTAAGATCAGTATTGTTGATTTTCTGCAATTATAAAATGATAAATTTCGGGTCGCAGATCCATACTGCACAATAATTCTTTATGGGATTCATGTGAATTGCAGAGGCAGTCCCGCTCCTGGATGGGTACACTCATTCATTGTGACAGAAAACTATGTGGTAATTCTGGAAATGCCACTGAAGTACTTTGTGAAGAATCTGTTGAGAGCCGAACCAACGCCTCTGTACAAATTCGAATGGCACCCGCAGTCCAAGGCATTTATGCACGTCATGTCAAAAGCTACCGGAGACGTGGTGAGTGCCCCTCTCGATTATACATATTGGAAGCTAGTTGTATATTTTTAAGATATGGACATTGAATGAGTTGAAAACACATCTGCTCTTACTTCTGTGTATCTTAATGTTGCTACTGTTGTGTAATATTGCTTACCATATGTTTTATTTTTGATACGATGATTGGTATAGATTGATATTTTGCTAAATCTATTCCTTGCAGCAGCGTATAGAAATTTGGCTCTGCAGTGTTTAACAGAGGTAGTGTCTATACTTCATATTTGTTATTATTTTAACCATTAATGTCTACACATTCTTTTATTTGCTTTGATACCCATCAAATTTCAATTTTTCTTTCCCTTATTGTACATGTATGTTTTCTCTAAGTTCATTGGTTTCATTTATCTTCCCGTTATCACCTACTAGTCGGTGTTTGGCTCAGGTTGCAACACTTAATTTTGGAAATTTTTATGATGCACAATTTGTTAAGCAGTATACTTTCTTTACGTCACACTTGCAGGTAATCTGTTGGAATTTAGGATGTGAAATAAACTATTTTGATGCACATCTGGAGATGGATTTCCTCCTTTCTAAAAATATTGTCATTATTATTAATTATATTGTTATTTTCACAATTTTATATCTTGGTCTATTTGCCTAAGTTTGCTTTGATCATGATATGTATGAAGGTTAGAACACTTCCACCAGGGACAAATATCTCAGAGGCCTATGAAAATGGTTCAACTTTGAAGTGAAAAACAGGTAATTTTTGCCGGCATCATTAAATTTCTGTTACTTGCCAGAAATTCACTTGTGTTTGACGATCATCTACCTTCACATCTCCAGGTCTTCTGCAAGTTTTTTCTGAATTTTGGCCTCCCCATCCAGTTCCAGCATTTGCTCTCATGAATTTTGGTGACTAAATGTTCGTTCCATGGCCACTCAGAGAAGAATGCAGAGCTCTGAATCTGGCGAGTTTACCATGGATGGATATGGTAGCAAGTGTAAGTGGCGGTGTGGCATGTGTATTTTTGGGAGGGTGGCAGTTGTAATTTTGGGAGCTGATGGCGGTGTGGCATGTGTATTTAAGGAGGGTGGCAGGGGTAGTTTACCATGGATGGATATGGTAGCAAGTGTAAGTGGTGGTGTGGCATGTGTATTTTTGGGAGGGTGGCAGGTGTATTTTTGGGAGCTCATGGCGGTGTGGCATGTGTATTTTGGGAGGGCGGCAGGGGTATTTTTGGTGGCATGTGTATTTTCTCATGCCCCGCTCCACCATAGGTGACCGAAACTTTGGGTAAAATTAACTAAGTGCAATCGCTGCCGTAGTTACACTTGCCAAACGGGTTGGATTGCATTACATACTCCATATCAAAGATGGAGATTCTTAAAATGACAATGCAACTGTATGTATTTGCATGTTACTTATTCCTAATTTTCAATAGATAACATGCATCACTTCAATATATAGTTATTGTAATTTGTCTATAGTTATTGTAATTTGTCTCTTGCACTTGCAATTTTTCAACACATACGAACAATGTACTTGCATGTTGCTTATTTTTCAATGGATAACAATTCCTCTCTTGCAGTTAAGCTAAAGTGTTTTTCTTTTAAAACACATCGACTTAGACTGAGAGAACTGCGACAGCAAACGATTATTTTTATTATTATTATAAAAATTAAAATGTTTTTCCTTTTAATTTAAAAAATATTAAAAATATAAAAATTATATTTTATATTAAAAATTTAAATTAAACTAAATTGGGAAAAAAACAAAATGATTATTTTTTTTTAAATATAAAAAATACATTTTATATTAAAAATATATTAATTAAATGAAAAAAAAAAAGAAAAATACATTTTATATTAAAATATATTAATTAAATTGAAAAAAACTAATTTTCTTCTTAAAAAGTTAAATTTTGTTGGAATTTTTTTTAAAATATTAAATTTTGATAGAATCTTCCTCAAATATATGCAACTAATTACACATTGAACAAACTATTTCAGTACCATTTCAAATCCCATTTCAAATAGGACAGTATACAATCCATTTGTCTTGTCCTTGCAGACCTAGGGAGGGACTACTCGAAGAGACTACTCGAAGTCAGTGGCTCCTTGTTTATTTAATCTATTTATTAAGAACTACATTATGTAGTTGATTGAGTAACACCATCTATCTCGACTGGAGAATTGTCTGGAGACATTACTGCTGAGATCGTTTCCAAGGAATAGATG
Organism: Pinus taeda; assembly: GCA_000404065.3. NCBI lineage: Eukaryota > Viridiplantae > Streptophyta > Pinopsida > Pinales > Pinaceae > Pinus > Pinus taeda. Next base: position 11,423 of record APFE030113967.1, on the reverse strand, counting down.
TAACAACAAGGCCTTCAGATCTTACGAAGAATGCTCTTAAAAGAGGAAAAATTTGAACAGTTTCCTCTGCTCCACTGGTTTAGAATAACTTCGCAATTTTAACGTTACAGATCCATTGAAACCCCCATTAATGGCTTCATCTCGTTAGAGGAATTCAACAGATTCAGTGTTCCACCATTGTAAGTCCCTACTGTGGAAAAAGCCAATTTTAGACTTATTGTTGTCGGTTTCTCAAGATAGATGGCATTGATGTAGAAATTTTTCTAAAAAGCTCAAGGAATTCACAACACTTTGTCTCATCTTTCCACATACAGACAAATAAGCCACCATCTTTGGAAGTTAAGTTTTTAATTTTTAAATTGTGCGAATAATTTAATGTGGGACTCCATAGGGGGCATGTGGGTAGAATGCAAGCTCGGTATGCCTATTTCATATTTTTCATATTTAATTTAGTTTATTGTGAATACTATTTAATTTTTTTATTTATTTAAATTTTCTATTCAATTATTAGAATGAAAAATTAGCCCTCATCTACATGGGTTACACATGAATGTTGCACTGTGTTTTAGATAATTCCAAGGGAGGTTTCTAGCAAAACAAAGTTTTGTAAGGCCTTGTCTTTCTGCTCATGTTTCTTATTCTACTCAACATGGTAGGTGAAAGTCTATAAGAAATGAAGCTTGTGTAAGGTCTTGTCTTTCTACTCCTCATTATTATACTCAACTTGGAAGGTGAAAAAGTTTTATCTTTTTCAAAAATTCATTGCCCTTTGGTTCATCTCATCATACCATATTGCTAATAGTCTGACCCATATGCTTCTTCGAGCAACACAAGAAGTGTTCAATTATCCTTACCCTTCATGCATCCTTTTGAATGGTTATTTATACAAACAGTTGAAAAGCCATGGTAACATTTGTATTTCTCTACCCATTTTCATTTTTAGGAATAGATATTGACGCTAAGAACATTATAAATTTCAAAAATAGGTTTTATTGGTGCTTAGATAATTAGAGGATGTAATATTGATTCCTACCTCGTGTTACCCTTCTACATTTTAATAGATATATGAAAATTCCTTACACTAGTGGGAAATATTCAGGCTAGAAAACACTCAAACTAGAACATAAATTTTCTTATTAGAATTTGACTGTAAAGAATAATAAATAATGTAGATTTTCTTATTGGAATTTGACTATAAAAAATAACACGTAATGCCTACTTCTCCTAAGGCCTCCGTATGAATAGATGTAATTTTTATAATTATGCATTTTAACCACTAAAGAAGATCTTCTATAGTTCTCTGTGTTAGGATTATATCCCTTTAACTCTGATAAATGTAATGTATGATGATTTGAATGTTTGATTATGTGGTTCTATATCCATATAAGACAAATTGCGTGATAGCTTTACTTATGTCTTAATTTGTGTGAGAGTTCATGCAAGCAACAGGGTGAAAATTAAGCATTTTGACCACTAAAGATCTTTTATAGTTCTCTTTGTTAGGCTTATATCCCTTTAACTCTGATACATGTAATATATGATGACTTGAATGTTTGATAATGTGGTTCTATATCCATATAAGACAAATTGCGTGATAGCTTTAGGTATGTCTTAATTTGTGTGAGAGTTCATGCAAGCAACATGGTGAAAATTATGCATTTTGACCACTAAAGAAGATCTTCTATAGTTCTCTTTCTTAGTCTTATATCCCTTTAACTCTCATAAATGTAATGTATGATGATTTGAATGTTTGATTATGTGGTTCTATATCCATATAAGACAAACTGGGTGATAGCTTTACTTATGTCTTAATTTGTGTGAGAGTTCATGCAAGCAACACAGTGAAAATTATGCATTTTGACCACTAAAGAATATCATTCTCTTTGTTAGGCTTATATCCCTTTAACTGATAAATGTAATGTATGATGATTTGAATGTTTTATTATGTGGTTCTATACCCATATAAGACAAATTGCGTGATAGCTTTAAGTATGTCTTAATTTGTGTGAGAGTTCATGCAAGCAACAGGGTGAAAATTATGCATCTTGACAACTAAAGAATTCTATAGTTCTCTTTGTTAGGCTTATATCCCTAAATCTTATAAATGTAATATATGATGATTTGAATGTTTGATTATGTGGTTCTATATCCATACAAGACAAATTGTGTGATAGCTTTACTTATGTCTTAATTTGTGTGAGAGTTCATGCAAGCAACAGGTTGAAAATTAAGCATTTTGACCACTAAAGAAGATATTTTATAGTTCTCTTTGAAAATTATGGATTTTGACCACTAAAGAAGATATTTTATAGTTCTCTTTGTTAGGCTGAAAATTATGGATTTTGACCACTAAAGAAGATATTTTATAGTTCTCTTTGTTAGGCTTATATCCCTTTAACTCTGATAAATGTAATGTATGATGATTTGAATGTTTTATTATGTGGTTCTATATCCATATAAGACAAATTGCATGATAGCTTTAAGCATGTCTTAATTTGTGTGACATTTCATGCAAGCAACAGGGTGAAAATTATGCATTTTGACCACTAAAGAAGATCTTCTATAGTTCTCTTTGTTAGGCTTATATCCCTTTAACTCTGATAAATGTAATGTATGATGATTTGAATGTTTGATTATGTGGTTCTATATCCAAATAAGACAAATTGCCTGATAGCTCTACTTATGTCTTAATTTGTGTGAGAGTTCATGCAAGCAACAGGGTGAAAATTATGCATTTTGACCACTAAAGAAGATCTTTTATAGTTCTCTTTGTTAGGCATATATCCCTTTAACTCTCATAAATATAATGTATGATGATTTGAATGTTTGATTATGTGGTTCTATATCCATATAAGACAAATTGCGTGATAGCTTTAAGTATGTCTTAATTTGTGTGAGAGTTCATGCAAGCAACACGGTGAAAACTATGCATATTGACCACTAAAGAAGATCTTCTATAATTATCTTTGTTATGCTTATATCCCTTTAAATCTGATAAATGTAATGTATGATGATTTGAATGTTTGATTATATGGTTATATATCAATGTAAGAGGAATTATGTGATAGCTTTACTTATGTCTTAATTTGTGTGAGAGTTCATGCCAGCAACAGGGTTAAGAAGTTGTGTATAAGAAAATATACTATTTTTCTCATCTCGATGAATAAATTACTCTGAAAATATTATTTTTAGCTTTGGTTATGAACCATTCAACCCTAATTTTTTCTGAGTAAGTATAGGATCAAGTAGCATGATTATTAAAAGTCCATAGAAATAATTTTTGGCTTCTACATTTGTAGTGTTGATTGATTAAATTATTTATTTATTTTAAATCATAGTGAATAGAATATTATTTGGACCCTATAAGGATTCCAACCATTTATTTTAATTTTCTTAAGTTCAACTAGAATAAGTTATTTTATTTAAATTGTATTACCATCCCAAGGCTATTAATAGCATCAAATACAATCTGTCTGAGCCAACTTAATAGAGTAATAACAATAATCTTAAATATACATTACAAAATGAAATACATATGTAAAGGACATACAATTTTACAATAAATTAATGACCAATATTGCATATTGTGGAGGTACTGCTAATGTCATTATGCCATCAATATTGCACATTGTGAAGGTACTACTAATGTCATTATGCCATTATGATCCAAAGACATTCTTCTCTTTCTTGCCCTGCACTTGTAAATTTACACTTCAAAATATTCATTTAAATCTGGATTTCTTACTTGCTCGGTTTGAAGCCAAATATGTCAATGGCCAACATCAATAACATGAGAGGTATTATTAAAGTCAATCAGAACCAAAAACAATCTTATTTTTCTTTGGATCTGTAATACCACATTTCAAAAACTTCCCTTAAATATGGGTATCTTGCTTAAGCCATTCAACCAAAATTTTAACTCCATCACTAAAAGGAAATTCCAGAACCAAAGAAATGAGCACAGATTCTATGCTTTGGTATAGATCATTATCCATTTGGTAAGACATTTTATCTTAAAAATTTTGTAGTTCATGTTATGGCTTTGTCTCATTTATAAAGGGTAACCAAAGTTTCACCAGATGTGTTCGCATTGGAGCAGAAAGGATTACATTTCTATATCCAACTACCTCCAAAACCTTTCCTGTAATCTCAATCAATTTCGATTTTGTTTCCAATAGACATGATTTTAATTTTATATCCTCAATTGTGTAAAAGAAATTATATAAAGCTTCCACCCACTCGCTGACAAATTCAATTAAAAGCTCCACTTTAGGAAAAATGTGACACAGACATAAGAAGTCATTCAAAAATATTAAAATGTGATTTACGTGGTCTTCTGGGACCTCTTCCATATCAGACAACAGAGATGCCATTTTCTTTTCGAAAATGAGAAACAACTCTTATAGATGTTTTTTTACTTAATACTTACAATGTCATCCACTGCACGAAGAGGTGCACCGTCATATTCAACAAGCATATCTCTACATGATCTTGTGCAGAAGATTTGAGTTCTTCTCGAGAAGTAGGCAAATTAGAACCTTTTCTGTCAACCTGAATTGCAGCATGTATGGCAGAGAGACGCGCATTTATTATTGCATCTGAATAAACGGATTGAATTCCAGCAAGGATGGGAATGACTTCTAAATCTAGGTTTGGAAGGGTTGTTATAATTTCTTCCTCTTCATCTTCATGTTCTTCCCAGGGAATTGTCTCCACTTAATTATTAGGTGAATGCAAGTCGAAAGAAATTGGCAAAGAATATTTGGCACCAAATAAATTTGGCATAAAATTTTAAGTTAAGATGGTGTGCTTCTTCAAAATTAGACATAAGGTATATGAGTTTCCATGTTTCAAACCCTTTCCCCTTAATCTATGATAGATTTAACTCAGAATGAGATTACGTGAATGAAAATGGAAACGTGGTGGCAGCGGAAATGGAAAGGACAATAACGCACTCGTTTATGACAGGCCTGCAAAGTGTTACCTTTCCCTTGCTATGAGATCACCGGTTTAATGCAATTAACGTTGGCCTGCCCATTCCATGGCGCAGTCGTCACAGACCATCATTGTTAATGTTATGCAGAGACGATTTTCATTAAGACTCAGATATTCTTTCGTCTAAATCCTTGAATGCCCAAACCGTCGTCCCATTCTCCCATGGATTGAGCGTTTAGCTAATGCCAAGAGACATAAGTGAATAGATCTATAGATCTATGTACTCATCTATGCTGATTTTTCCAAGCGTTTCGCTGCAAATAATTAATCTAATGTAACCATTCAAACCAATATGTGTAGGTTTAGTTAAATTTCTCAAGGAACTTGGAACAGGGAGCTCCATGTGTTGGGTCTTTTGATAAATGACCAACGGAATCTGGTAATGACATTATTTCTGAGCAATTTTTTTTACTCCGTGGCCTTCAATGGCCAAAGCTCACAAATGTCTTTTTGCAATTTTGTCATATTTGCATTATGAACCACAATCCGTTCACGATCCTTCAGCTTCTCTATGGATTTGAAACACTCCTGAAAGGTGCCAAAAACTGGAACTTGGGCAACCACGATATTACCGATCTGAGCCATAAAATCTTTGGGAATTCCACCCTCTCCAAAACGCGATTTATTTTAATTTCAAAGTTCTAATAATATACATTTATTACTAAATGTATATATATTTCAGTTACATGGCTATAGCATTGTATACATCTATACATTCAAGCGTGTTTATTTTTCGAAGTGTTAATCTATTACAACCATTCAATCAAGATATGTAAGCTTAGTTAAATTTCCGAAGGAATTTGGAATCCTCGTCAATTTCCTGCACTCATTCAGCTCCATATGTTGAGGTTTGATAAATGATGAAAGGAATCTGGTAATGATATTATTTCTGAGCAGTTTCTAAACTCCAAGGCCTTCAATGGCTCACAGATTTCTTTTCGCATCTTTGTCATAATTTCATTGAGAAACATTTTATGCTTGTCATAATAATGTTCCGCGTTTTTTTAGTTTACATTTTTTATTAAAAAAAAAGAGTAAAAAACAAAACCAAACCTTCTGTATTATATTAATAAAATAGATAGTAGATCATATTTTTTGAGTTTCTGTTTATATCTCCAGCAAAAACATAGCAAAAAAAGATATCACTTCTTCATACAATAACCATATTTTTAATATAAAGTTCTAGAATTCTGTAAGCCATGCTCAGTCCTCCTCAGTCCATAATCTACAAATAAACAAACAAAAAACGAAATGAAAATAACTTCTTACAAAAATATATGTCCCATGCATTCAGAATTACCCAGCATTTGTATCTTATTACTTTGAATAGTGAATGCTACTCGCATTTATCTTGACTCCTTGCTCTAAAACTGAGGAAAAAAAATTAAGTGTTGCCTTGCTAATGGTTTTTTTTGTTTCCTCATAAATGTGATCAATTTTGATGTGTTAGAACTTACTTATCAATGTTTTGATGTACTTCATCTAATTATTTAAAATTGGAGGATTGAATTGATGCTGGTCTTTTGCCCAGTCAATAATTCCTTTTGCATTCCCAAAAACCCATATTCTCTCCACTCAGAACCATAGCTTCATCCAGTTATTTAAACTTAGAGGATTGAGTTGATTCTGGCCTTTTGCCAGGTCAATAATTTCTTTTGCATTCCCAAAAACCCATATTTTCTCCACTCCCAATCATAGTTACGATCAACACTCCCCACAATACCACTATCTCTGCCTTGCTATTCCCCACAATGCCACTATCTCCTCCTAGCTATTCATGCCTTGACCCCCTTCGGGCCAAAAGTGATACCAGGTACCTGGATCTATGACAATGAATGTCCCTCATAGAGGTTTCCTCTTACAACTCACACCATCTAAAAACCCTACAAAAAAATTATACCATATATCTTTCATATTTCTGTGCAAGTTATCAACTTTAAGTGATCCAAATTTCTGTGCAACTTATCAACTTTAAGTGATCCAAACTCCTTAGAGTATGGAGTTATTTTGATAACGTACTCCCTTACAACCAGATTCCTATTATAAAAATAAATGCAAATGAGATAGAAATAAATGCATTCCTTCTAGACCATATAATCCAAATGAGATAGAACGGGAGAAATCTATATCTTCCCCATATATACTATATATCTCAGTTGCATACCTATAACATTCTAGATTTGAAAATTATAAATGGAAAATCAAACATTTTCTGCTTGTTACAGTAAGGTTCTGATTGTTATAATAATGTTCTTTTAGTTTCAAAGTTTTACGCTTCTGTACACATTGACGATTGCTTGAATGAAAATAAAAAGAAACCAAACTTGGTCATACTTTTGAAATGATAAATAATTTCTTTTGGAGATCAATGTGTTCTCGTTGTTCAAGATTGCATTTAAAAAGGAATGTACTGAAATTCTAATATTTCCAATGTGTATGGATATCTTAGATAAAAATGAGGTCAGTTATTTAGTTGTGTAATTATCGTGCAATTGTAAATTTTAGGGCAAGACAAATATTAGTTAAAACAATGATGAGCCATATTATTTATTATAGGTTTAAATAGGAGATGCAGTAAAAGCAGGTCAGAAAATGTTAAAGTAAATTATTAAAGTTTATAATGAAGTTTATAACACTCGAACATCCAGTAATCATGATTAAATAATAATAATAATATTTAATATTATTATTATAATTATAATTATATATTTATTAATATGAATATTAATAGCAATAATAAATTTATATTTTTTACTATTATAAAATTATTATATTAATAATATCCAAGTTATAATATAAGAAGTATTAGAATAAATATTTATAAATAGATTCATAAGATTATGATTTTATACATTAATAATATTCATAACATTAAAAATATAATATTGATAATATATATACATTAATGTTAATATTAGTAATAATATTATGAATACATTATTAATAACTAAATATAATAATTATTTATTTAATAATATTATTAGATAATGTTTGTAAATTTTAATAGAAGATTTAGTAATAATAATATTTTAAGAAAAGTTTTTTCGATAGAAATCAAATAAGAGAATTTTTTGGCTAATGGTTTTCAAACTAACCAGTGTGGTTCATCATCAGTTTCATGCCCCTACACTAGCAGTAATCTTCCAACCGCACTATAGTGAGGTGCGGCACCACTAAACACTTTCTCTTCACCAATACTTATGTTTATGGACTACATCTAACATTCATATTTAGTTTATTTTTCGTTACCAAGTATTATCTTTGTCCTTTATACAAGATGAAACCCATACACATTCATCATAAATAGCATTAACACATGTAAATGCACAACAATATAAAGGGAGGGGCAACTCTCTGCAATATGAGTCTGTCCATATATCAATATATATAATCTTCAATTTTTACAACATAAGCTAAATCTTGCAGGAAACCCCAAATTTACACTTAGCCAATTTTCCAACTTTGGCAAACTCGGTTGCCCAGCTTATCGGCCTGCCTGAACGGTCGTCGCATGTTTTGCCTAACTCTTCGTTCACCCCTGAACGCATTCGTTCAGCTCGTCATGCTGTTTTCCCAACTTGGGCGCCCACCCGTGTCACCATGCATGCCTACCCGACACATTTGCACATCGGTCGCCTTCGTTCACAACCCATCGCACTTCTTCACCCAGCTCGCCCTTCGTTCATTTAGCAAATGCCTTCACCGTGCTAACCTGCCCGACATTATTGTTCAGCCCAACCGTGCCTTCATTCGGCGGGTGCAGACACACCTGTGTCGCCTCTCACCTGAACTCTCGTTCACGATCTTCACCTCCCTTCGTTCGGTGGGCTGCACGTAGTACTGCCTACAAAGCTCCTGTTCATGACCTCCCGTTCAACCACCCAAAACACCACACTTCGTTTCCACCTTTTTGTCATGCATGATGCGCCCTACCCCAAGTTGCCTATCCGCACGTTCACCATGTCAACCAACTTGTCGTGCATGGCGCGCCATACTCGGGTCCCCCATTCGCACGATCACTTGGTGCTGCACGAATTCGTGCACCCAACACCCTCCGCGGGTCGCCCGGCTGACCTTTGTGCATGCCTGCCTGGGCACTGCACACATCGTTCAATGGACACCCTTTGTGGTTCACCCGACCAACCTTTGTGCACACCGCTTGTGTCAACCGTCGTTTCCCCCGACTCACCCGTCGTGCGGGCTCATGACTTGTGGTTGGTCGCTATCACCTTCACACCTTCACTTCGGCCGCTCATCGTAGAACTCTCCACCTCGTCTAACCACATAACTCCTTGTGAGTTTGTTGATCAAACTTGTGTTAAATTCCTCCAAAACTTGTCCAACTTATACTCTTCGTACACCATGTCTATGTGCCTAGCTGACCTGTCATAACACTCTCCTCCCGTCGGCTTCACCCTTTCCACAATGCGTCAGCCTGGCCATCTCCATGGTTGGCCGCCCCATCGTTTAGCCAGTCCACCTATTGGCTCACCCATCGTGTGGGGCACCCTGGGACCACCTACCTAATATAAACTCAACTCATCATTTGTCCATAACATAACTCCAAAACACTTCACATGACTCCACCGTGGCCACAACTCACCCATCCGCACGCCCTCTAGCTCGTGGCCCTCACATTCTCCCCCACTTGAAATCATTGTCATCCTCGACAATTCCTCATCTCGGCAATTATTTGTCACCAAGATATCCATACCAAGGCATATACTCCATCAGTATGTCATACATCGGAAAATCATCTCAATCCATGATCATCAATCACCTTGTCGCAATCTCCACATGTCGCTCCCATCGTGGAAGGCTGGCCCTTTCATCTCAAGCTACATGCCTCCTACAACATATCGTGTCGACCTCATCATGCATCGTCATTGTGTGAACTGCTGCAATGATACTCCAACACAATGCTAACACATCTCTATACACTACCGGTCCCCATGATTCGAACTAGTTGGGTAGTTAATCCAACTGTCACATCCAAACCATAAGAATGCACATCCTTATGCCATCATCAGTAGTTTCTCAAAACATCTCGTCACATCCTCAACTTGATCAAGAATCCATCTCCATACAAATAAGCCATGCCCAGGTCCATGAAGTAGTCTTCATCTCATCTGCAACATGTTGTCCATGTGCTTCCCATGATCATAGATCAATCAGCTCCTATGTGTCAAAAGTGGTTAAGTCTCGGCTCAACCCATGCCCAAGTGTTGCCACCAAGGCATCATCATCGTTGTAACTCCATCACTCCAAAGTGTCCCATATCAATCCTCCACATCAAGTCACTCTTCTAAGCCACACCCATACATGTAATCGAAAGTATGCACCCCATCCTGCATCAAAGTCCCTGACCTCAACTCCTCAATGCATCAGATCCTCTAAGTCCACCATATATGAAGTCCTCAAAAAGTCACAACCTCATGTCATCATGAACTCCATGAGTCATCTCCAACCAACATCCAGCAAGCATACAAGTCTCAGCCCAAACATCTCTGCAAGATGCCTTAGCTCTCCATGTATTAGGAATGCTCCATAGTCTGCTCACAGTCCATGGCCTTGTTGTACAAAAGTGCACAACATCTCCATCAGCTCATAAGTAAAACATATCCATGTCACATCAGTAAATCCACCTACACAACATCCCTGCCTTGGCACTCCTCATTGGATGCCCATAAATGATACCTCTACAAGTGCTCCTGGATAATTTCCTTGCATAAGACCGCCATGCTCCATGTCTCCAACCTGATGCCCATGACTAAGTTTCCCATGCTGTCCAGCTAAGTGGACCCATCACAACAATCGGTCATCCCCATCCAAGTCTGTAAATCCAGTCTAGTGAACTTGGTCACCCAACCATATCATCATCACAAGTCCCTTCCATCATAGCTCTCCCACTAAAGGTTCCACCAAGACTTCCTCTTGGCCTCGACCATGAGAAGTCCATCCAAGTATCATCATACTCAAGTGTGTGCCCTCCTCCAATCTGTCCATGAGTCATGCTGGGCACTTAGCCAATTTCTCCATGTGGCTAAAGCATGACCCATTCATCCGCAATGATCATCATGTTCCTCCCTTATCACGGGCCTTTGTACCTTCTATCATAAGGTCAAAAACAACCCCAACAAGTCCTCCAACAATCAGTGATCCTTGCTTTGTTATACAAGGTCTCATCGTAGACATCCATGGTAAGATCCCCCCTTGCATCGGAAAACTGACTTTTCTCTTCCCTGCATACGATTCATCTACTAAATGCTCAAATGAAACACAAGTATCAATAGTACTTACTTCATCATGAGGCTCCTCCATGTGAGTATCCTCATCCACCAATGTCTACAAACCGCACGATCTTTGTCCAACTTGATCAACCTCAAGTTCATCCTCCATCATTGTCACATCTGCAACATCCTCGTATT
>APFE030113959.1:0-21059 GCA_000404065.3 Pinus taeda | reverse complement strand
AGATCCATTCACTCTTAGATTAAGAGTTGACATTCTCTATCAGGTTGGAGGAAGTTCGTTGGGAGAAATGACTTGTGATACTTCTCTTCAATTTGAATTCTGGAACCAAAGATTTACTCACCTTCATTATAAATCCTTACCTGATGTAAGGAATATGGTCACATATATGCACGAATTCAACTTAGATCATGAAGGAGTGTGTCAAGGTTGTGCAGTTGGTAAACATACAAGGGGACCATTCCCCTCAAGTCAAAGTCAAACTACCGATATTCTTCAATTGGTATATTCTAATCTATTAGGTATGTTGCACGCAAACCATGGACAACTTCACTCGCAAACCATGGATCTATTTCTTCAAGAAGAAGGATGAAGTTTTCAAATGGTTCCACTCTTTCAAAGTGTTGGTCAAGAATCAAACAGGGAAGAAGATCAAAATATTGAGGACTGATAATGAGACCGAATATGAGTCAAATGAATTCAATGAATATTGTAGAGAGGCTGGCATTAAGAGGGAGACGACGGAGGGGAAGTCTCTGTTGTACTTGGAACAAACATTGACTAGACTCACTTGGAAATTTATGGAGGGTATTCTTCATTCGAGATGGCATAAATGAAGTTTACTTGCACCAGATCGTGTAAATTAAGCAGGTTTTCAATGTAATTGGTTCCACCTGCTGTATCTATAGCCACTTTTCACTTTGATCTCTGCAACATTGGGTTTCATCACCAACTAGTGATTTTGCTATGAAAAGCTTGTTTGCATGGTTTGAATCCTTAGATTTTTTAGCATGTGTTAATTGTTTGTTTCTAATTTTTAGAGACCTTAGGATTGGATTGTGGCTATTGCTTGATTTTGTGATAAAAATTCCATCCTGGATGAATCACTAAGACAATAATGTAGAATGAAGGGTAAACCCCCTCAGTTTACACCTAATCAATTGGAAAAGATAAAAACTAAAAATCGACAGGATCTAGAACCTCATACCTTCCTGAAACATCTACAATTTTACAATTTGAGATAGTAGAAACTGAATTGAATCCAATGCAAGAAGTAGAATTAGGCTTATTTCATTCTAGCCCATATATTACTGAAGTAGTTCAAACTCAATCTAATACTAGTGAAGTTTCAGACACTGAACTAATGGTACAAGAAGTAGAAGAACCCGAGTCTGATATTTCTCAACCTAAATCACCTCTAGTTGTTATAGCTCCTACTCTCGAGCCACCTTCACCTCAAAGGAAGTTGATAATTATGACTAGATTACCTCTTGGGTTAATTAGAATTGAATATATTACCAGAAATGAAGAGGAAAAAACACCTCATTTTCCATTTACTGTTGGTGAATATTTTGACCCAAGAGTTTTCCCAAGAGTTCCTTTCGATCCTTTCCCAACCTGATTCTTGGTATTCTACCCATTTGGACTTTTTAGGTATTCACCAAGAAGAACCATGTTAGAAATTCCTATTGGGAGCCAACCTACTAATTCATCTATGTTTACTGGCTCCCTCGAATCAATGTTGCATGGTGGTCCATTAGTTCCTCCTGGATATTAGTCACTTATTAGGTCTTTTTCAGGAGCTACTTCTTCTCCTCAACCATCTACTTGGTCATCTGGTTTATCAACATCTACTATTTAGAGCATGAAATCCATGTCTAAAGTGCCGATGACATCATACCAAAAAATTCACATGGTATCTGGTAACTTAGGTAACCCTCAAACAACCCCAACTGGTGTTTATTATCCGCTTGGGGGGAAACCACCTTATCCTCTAAATGGAATACAACCTGTTGTCGGATATTATCCTATGGTTGGAGGTCAACATTTTACTGGAAGTTATGGCCAGATACCTTAGCCAGGTCCAAGTCAACCTGTTGTAGCTCAACCTTTACTTGGTACTCCTTACCCTGGGATGAACACTATTTGGAACCCTGTTTTTTCTCAACAATTTTCTCTAGTTTCTCCATAAGTGCCAGTTTATCAACTTGTTTAGCCTACTAGCAAAGATATTCCTCAAATACCTATTCCAAGTATCTTTTTACCCATCCAACAACCTGTTCAAGGAATTCCCCAAATAGTTATCCAACAACCTGTCCAAGGAATTCCTCAAACACCTATTCAACAACCTATTCAAAAACCTGTTCAAAAATTAGTTCAACAACCTGTCCATAGTGCACCTCAAACAATTGTTTAGACACATGTTTCACAGCCAGTCCCAAGTTCATCTTAGAAAACTATCCAAAGATTATCACAAACTACTGTTTCAGTTACCCCTCAAATACCCATTCCTCAAACTACTCTGGCAATCCCTCAGGATTTTTCTTATCAAACTGGTCATAGGGTCTAGTCTACACCATAAGTTCCTATCAAACAACCTACTATAGGAACAATGGAAACACTTTTTCAAGGCCAAGCTTTCCAAAGCCCACCTTTTCAAGGTAAAGCTTATCAGGTTCCACCTTTTCAAGGACAAATTTTTCAAAGTCCACCTTTCCAAGGTCAAACTTTCCAAAAACAACCTTTTCAAGATTAATTTATCCAAATTAAACCTAGTCAAAGTCAATTTGTTCAAGGTCAACCTTTACAATATCAACCTGTTCAAGGGCAATATTAATTAGGTCAAATGGGTCAAACTCAACCTTTCCAAAGTTAAACATACCTTGGTCATACTTATCAAGTCCATATTCAACCTTAATCTAGTATGGTTCACCCTGTTTACCCTGGTGGAATCCCAATTCCAACTACACAGGTATTCTAGGATATCTTGAGTATCCTCCTCTAGGGGTTGGTCTTAACCTACAAGGTTATAAAACTTTATAGCAAGATCATAACCGATAGTTACCATTTATTGCAACCCTAGATTTACTTGATTTATCCCAATTAATAAATGATCCTATTTATTATTATCCTTTTTGGTTGATGATTCCCACCAAGTTACCAAGTGACATACCCAAATTTGTAGGCAAATCAGGAAAAGAACCATCCAATCATGTGATGACACATCATCTTTGGTTTGCATCGAATTATTTAATCGATGATTCTATTTGTATTCACCTTTTTCAATGAAATTTAACCGGTTTGACAGACAAATGATACATTGAGCTACCTCAAGCTTCTTTCCATAACTTTAACTCTTTAGCAACAATGTTTTTAACCTATTTCTAGCAACTAATTCGCTACGATACTGGTATCAAACTATTGACTTCCTTAAAATAATCAAAATCAACTCACATTTCCAATCATATACATGAATGGAGACATAGACGCCGCTTAGCCAAAGTTTTTATTCCAGATCAGATTTTAGCTAAATGGTTTACGAAATCAGTACTTCCCATTATTACCGAAGATGTTGCTAAGGGAGGTTTTGTCACGGAAGAGTAGGTATTTTCTCGTGCCCAGTATTTAGACTTAGTCTTTATCCAATATGGCACCTTGTACAAGAAAATACTTAATTTACCGTGTTCGAAAATTTCAAATGATCCAATAGTTACAAATCCTACATGATCTAATGCCACTAATGGTATAATAGGTTATGTTAGCCAACAATCTAAGGGGAAAAAGAAAAATTCTAAAAGTACTAAGACTTTGACCATACAAGATTCACCCACTGAAAGCCTTACTCCAGAAGTTATTTCCAAAATTAATGTCGTAGAATCATCTACTGGCAAGAGGAAATCGTTCGGAGGTAAAAATAAGGGAAAAGGTAAATTGAAACAAAATGCTCCTTTGAAAGAAAAACCCACTAAAATTGAACCTATTGACGAGAAACAAAAACCTCGCTATCCTTTCCTTATTTGCAATGAGGATCATTATATGAAGGAATTCCCACATCGGGTAGAGGTTTCCAAATTCATTAAAGTTTCTCCAACTCTTGTGTTTTGAAAGATCCATTTCTTTCCCAAGATAGAAAAATGGTTTCTCATAACACATATTCTTCTTCCACATCACAGGATATCGTGATGATGTCTTCGCATCAAATAATGATAGCTACGAGATCAAATATTATGGATCTAAGGGTCATGTGGAAAATGGAAACGAGGCCAGTTCATCTGGTCAACTTTCAAGTTCAATTCCTCCTCCTTTTGAACCATTACAGCTCGAGAAACTAAACCTTGACATGATGATTCGACCACCTACCAAAAGTGTGCTTCAAAAATCTTCTTTCAATCCACAGACTAGATCTGCACAAAATTACAACATTGTTGAAGACCTCGCTATGTCTCCTTCCATAATGTCAGCTCTTGAGGTGCTGCAAACATTCCTAGCACAACGAAAGCTATTGTTGTCAACCATTGGAGTTATTGATCTACAAGATTCTAATCTAATTATCTCTGATATTGAGAGTCATTTGCCTAGACTCCCTCATCAACTAGCATTCCAGATTCCATTTTTTTATAAAAATTAAACAAGTGTTTCACAAAGTTGTTGACGAAGGAACTTCTACATGTATTATGTTGATTGCTTGTTGAAAAATTTAGGTTCTCCAACTATCAAACAATCACCTACAACTCTGAAAGCCTTTCATGGAAGAGGTTTTCGTTCTTATGGAATCCTAAATGATCTTCCCATAGAGATAGAGGGTAAAACGATCATAATAAAAGTTGAAGTTGTTGATGCTCAACTCGATTACAACATTTTGCTTGGTTGAAGTTGGACCTATGCTATGTCAGCAATGGTCTCATCACTTTTTGAATGATACAGTTTCCTCACAAAGGGAAATTTTTCGAAGTATACTAGTTGTCTTACTACACTTCAGACCCTAACTCTACGGGTAGCATAGCTTTTTTTTCGGAAAATGAACACTCTTTATGAGGATATTGGTGGTGGTTTACTCAAAGTATCATCACTGATGGGAACCTTTGCGATTCATCCACCAAAGTTTCCTTATAATTTTTTTGAGGTTAACATGATTACATCAAGCATTATGAAATCTTTTGATCCGTGGACATTGCCTTCAGAGTCTGAATTGGCCTCCTATGGCAATGAGATGCCCTTGAGCCAATTTGAAATGGTTTATCAGGTTGTTCAATCATTTTTCGACCCATCATCTTATGATATTGATCAAGTCAATGTGATAAATGATGATTATTCTCCTTTACCTTGGTTAGAACCAATTTCACTTCTTGATCCTTTCGACTATACATTTCCAGCTGAAAAAAGTATTATGGAGGTCATGACTTTGGATGAAAAGCCATGGAACGATTACCATCATTGTTAATCTTTTCTACCTAACCCTGATAAAATCGAGAATGATTTTTCAACTATGCTTTCTCTTGAGATTGTAGATAGTCCATAATCACACATTTCAGTTTTTCAAGATGAGTCTGAAAGGAATTTGGGAAAAATATCTACAACGATTACCATTGACATCTCAGTAAAAACAAGAATTACTGGAAATATTCACATAGGTGCTTCGTTCTCATTTGAATTTATAAAGCCCTATTTCAAGAATTCTGTGACATTTTTGCCTGGTCCTAAGAGGAAATGCCAGGAATTGACCCATGAATTATTGTGCACGAGATTAAGACTTACCGAGATGAAAAACCTATCAGAAAATGATTACGTCTGGTGCATCCACAAAAGTTGTTGAAATTAAAGCTAAGGTCGAGAAACTGCTCAAAGCAAGTTTCATCTACCTAGTTCCCTTGTTTGATTGGGTGTCCAATATTTTACCTATTAACAAAAACTAGGGAACCATTAGAGTATGCATCAATTACATGGATATCAATAAGGCTTGTCCAAAGGATAACTATCCTATGCCCTATATCGACCAAATTATTTATGATTGTCTCGGATATGAAATGTTTTCATTTATGGACATATTTTCTTGCTACAACCAAATCAACATACTCCTAGCTGATCAACACCAAACCACATTCATCTGCCCATTTGGGACTTCTACCTATCGAAAATTCCCATTAAGTTTGAAGAATGCTTGTGCAACTTTCCAACATGCTATGCCTTACACATTTCACGATATCAAACATATTGTTCAACCTTATTTGGATGAATTTCTAGCTTATTGGGAAGACCATCCAAAGCATTTGAAAGCTATATTTATCATATTTCGTCACTACAATATATGCTTGAATCCGCACAATTGTGTTTTTTGTGTGCAATATAGTCGATTGATAGGATTTTTCATTTCAAAGGAAAGCATTCATGTTGATTCGCTCAAGGTTGAGGCTATTATGAATTTGCCTCCTCCTTCTAATCTCCACCAACTCCAAAGTTTGCAAGGGAACGAACACTTTCTACAATTATTCATTCAAAACTATGTCGAGTTAGCTAAAGGTTTGACTCGACTGTTGAAAAAGGGAATCTCATTTACTTGGGACGAAGTGGCTCAAAATGCCTTTAATGCACTTAAATATGTGTTGACCCATACACCGTTGTTGCATCCTCTCGATTATCATCAAGACTACTTTTTATACTTAGCTACATATGATGTCACTATTGGCATTGTTTCAGTTCAGGAAGACTAATTGAATGAAGAACCTGTGATATATTACTTAAGCAGAAATCTAACCAAAACTGAAGCAAAATATGCACATGTGGAGAAATTGGCCTTGGCAGCTGTTCAAGTTGTCCAACGTTGTTGTCACTACATTCTATTGCGAAAAAATACTGTTATTTTTTATTGCAACCCCATAGTTTACATCCTTATGAAACAATTTCTAGGGGGAGTTATTCCAAATCAATAGTCATCATACAAGAATTTGATTTGGAATTCATTAAATCCAAATCTAATAAATCTCTAGTATTTGTTGAATTATTATGTGACTTTCCCTGTACTGAGATGGAAAGTGTGGCTAAGGATTCTCTTCCAACCAAATCTCTCTTTATGATCAGTACTTTAGCCCCCTGGTAAGGAGATATCATCATTTATCTTCAGACCCATACATTCGGCCAAAACTAAGTCGAACTAATCGTCGTTGTATTTGATACCAATCCTAGCAATACAATGTTGGCAATACACTTTATCATCATGGTGCTGATTCCATCTTCAGACGATGTTTGACTCATGAGGAAGCCGAAAAAGGAATTGAATGACTTCCATTCTAGAGCTTGTGGCGGTCATATGTCAAAGTTTACCACTACTCAAAAGATCCTGCTCGCGGGGTATTTCTAGCTTTTTATGTTCAAAGATTGTATAACTATAGTCCAAAAATGCCACAATTATCAAGTCTACGATTCAAAATCCGTGCACAGCCATCTCCTCTTCACCCAATCATTTTTTTCAATCCTTTTGCTAAATGGGGCATCAATTTCCTTATATGTAACTCTCACTCGGCCAAGGGGCATGGGTACATTATTCTTATGGTAGATTATTTTACGAAATGGGTTAAGGCGATGCCTACATATAAGGATGATGGTGAAACAACATCCATTTTCATATTCAATCATGTGATTTCTAGGTTTAGAATTCCACAAGTCATCGTCATGGACCATGGTAGCCATTTTTGAAACTTTATGATGACAGATCTTACTACAAAGCTTGGCTTGTGTCATGGTAGTTCTACTCCATATTACCCCTAGGTGAATGGAAAAGTAGAAGTCGTTAACAAGTTTTTAACCACCATGACTAAACAAATTATCGAGATTCATAAATGATATTGGCATCTAATTCTTTTTCCATCCTTGTGGGAATACCATACCACAACAAAAACTTTGATTGGTTTTAATCCTTTCCATCTCGTTTACAGTGTGGAAGAAATATTTCCCATTGAATGTGAAATATCATCTTTGAAACTAGCAATTGAATTATTACCAGCCACTTCTTCCAAGGCAAAACATTTCCTATACTTAGCACGTCTCGATGAGATCCACCATGATGTTTCATTAGCTAGCGAGGCCCAAAAGAAATGAGTTAAGGCACAATATGATCAAATGTCAAACATCATTCATATGCAGAAGGAGATTTAGTCTTGGTCTATGATCAAGAGTACAATAAGCTAGGCACTGGTAAATTTGAGCCTATGTGGCATGACCCTTATGTTGTAAAACATGCATTAGCAACAGGGGCCTATGAACTAGTTGATTATGACAAAATTCCTTTTGGAAAGCCAAGAAATAGTATTTACCTTAAGAGATATTATGCTTAGATTTTCTAGTGAAGAATTTGTATATTGTTGTACCATATTTTATGCGTGGAAATTTTTATCATTTTTTTAGTGATTTTCCTCTACTTCTCCTACTTATGTTATGTTACACCTGATTTGCAAATGTGGAATCTCCCTCAAACTTACATTCGATATGTTTATGGTGCTAGTTGTAGTACTCAGAATTTATCTTCCATAACCTAGGTCATTTATTCACCCACGGATGAGTTAGTTTCTATTTATGGGATATGCCTTGGTCGAACAAGGAATAATATTACAGAGTATAATGCATTGATTCAGCTATTTTTTGACGCCATTTCATTTGGGATTTGTTGATTTATCATTAGGTTAGATTCACAACTCATAGTATTACACTTGAATGGTGTTTATTTATTTAGAAGTGCTTCCATTTTAAGAATGTTTTTGTAGGTTCATGTCTTGGAAAGAGTGTTTTATTGTATGAGTATCAACATATTTCGATAAGTTTAAACACATTAACTGATGCATTGGATAATTATGTGTGAAATTTCCATTTGTAAAACATCTGTAAAGAAATAAATTCAATATTCATCCATATATTGTGCAAGATAGAATGAAATAGAAGTAGTAGCTTTCATTAGGTAAATGTCTATAAAAAGTGTGGTTTTTACAAAAATTCCATCCAAAGACATGAGGCCCCATGGCCTTTATTTTCCAAGCATATCGGTACATCATCAAAAAGAAAAAATCTATCCCTCAGATTAGTGACTATGCATGATGATCATGGTAGCATACAACAACGCGTGCTACTCATCATAGAAAACGACTATTAGGTCAGGGAAACTTCACAATGTTCCTCTGATAATAGAGAGGAAAGTCATCTATCCCAACATCCAGGATGTCCAGGGTCAACCTCTCAAGGTTGTGCTCTAACTCAACCAATTCCTATGCTGCATCCAGGTTTGACACTGGCGGATCTACTAGTTTCCCACGATGCCTATCATACCTGTGTAACCCTGTCGGTCTCACCGGGGCCACATCTGCATGATCATTTTAGAAAATTATTTTTGGATACCAAAAAAAAAAAAAAAAAAACCAAAGTGTGAAGATTTACCTAAATTTCCCTACTGCATTCCAACTGCCAGTGGAATATCTGGATCAACTATGTAATCCATGTCTGTGTATGGAAAATATTAAATCATGATGATTTGATTTTCTAGCCATCAGAAGAAGTCAGGAGTGTATTAGATCATTGGTCCTTTGCCACCTCTGTGGCGTGCCATAAGTGTGACTCATTTCAACATGTGAGGGTCCTGAGGTCATCCTCTCTCTCTATAGCTACATGTGGAGCATGAAGAGGGATCCACTCTAGAGAAAATGAGATGACAAAAGCACCATACCCAAAGTTCTTGAGTTAGTTTTTTCTGACTCTAGTTATTTTCCCCTTTAGATTGGAAACTACAACCTCACTCCAGTTGAATATAGTAGGTTGAAAACACTCTACAACGGTTTTCATCTAAGCCTTTGTAAGAAAATGTAGAGATGCACTACCACATAGTCATGCAACAGTGAACCCAATATCTTTCAAAGGAACCCTCGCTATGTTTTTAATGTCAATTCTCCCATCTTTGAGAGCAACCCCATCAGTGCAATGTTGTATCAGATAGGTGGCATTGGTTTTGCCACCTCACCTATGCCCATACAGATAAATTTCCACCCCACGCCGTGGAAACCCAGTTAAGAAGTAAATGTCATCAACATCAATGATGAACATATGGTATCCAACTATGAAGCATTCTTCTTGCACATTACACTTGCCCACCATCCACTCTAGCAAGTCTAGTTGGGCCTTCATGCCCAGAATGATGAAAAACTTGTACAAGACACAGTTTGTCAATGCTTGTATGTACTCTGGATGGTTTAGAGCAACCATTTCTTGTTCTTCATGATCACGTTCTCTCCACTCCAATTTTTGGCTCAAATGCCTACAGACAAACATAAAAGGTCATTAGAAACAATCATGGTGAAAATTTGCAAGAAATTTGGGTGTTTTATATTTAATTTTTTATGCCCTTCCCAACCGATTGTGCAAAATAGTATGAATGTGCACGGTTATCTCCTTAGAAACTACGCACATCGCATTTTTAAGTGTGAAAAAAACAATCGCTGAGCGCAAGCCCAATATGGGTTAACTGTGCACATCGAGGGTGACTTTCAATTTGAAAACCCTCCCCCAAAAAACCAAATACATGGTAAAATGAAAACTGAAAACCATGAAAACAACTCATAGAGGTGATTTACGTGGAGAAGGTGACTCAAGATTTCATCTAATTATTTTCCCATAATCTACCTTTGAAGTTCTTGGTAAAAAATGAGCTCTATCACTCTCAGAGGGTAAAAAACACAAATGGTAATTTTTTTTTTTACTTTTTGGGTTTTTATAAGTTTTTAGGCCTATTAAAATATTATTTTTTCCTATTAGCCCTTAAAATCTAAATTTATAATGTTTTTCACTATATTTTTGAGCAGTGATATGATTTTTGAGTTGAAGTGTGCAATTCATAGGTTATTTACGAAAACAAATCATTTTGGCATTGAGTATATTTTTTTCACTTTC
Source organism: Pinus taeda (assembly GCA_000404065.3). Taxonomy (NCBI): domain Eukaryota; kingdom Viridiplantae; phylum Streptophyta; class Pinopsida; order Pinales; family Pinaceae; genus Pinus; species Pinus taeda. The sequence goes on along the minus strand of APFE030113959.1, from coordinate 10,361 downwards.
TCGAACTCGTTAAAACTTATGAAAAAATGAACTCCTTAAACATGAAAAGATTGTTGATTACTTGACTAATCAAGCTTGTAAAAGTAAATGAACAACTATCTATTCAGTGTAACTTTACCCCTTTTAGGACTGAAATAAACTACATACGAAAAATATATACATTGACTAATCATGATCAATAGAGTTCTCTCCTGCATTATTTTACCCTTTTTCGGGCTTGAGGGACTCAACTTATGAAAAAGGACAATGTGGAGTTTACTTATGTTTTTCTCTTGACTCCCTAAAACTAAAAAACTCTGAGCTTTACTTTCTCTGAGCTCGTTAAAATTTACGTTGAAAGAATTGAATGAGTTTTATTTTTGTGTCTTTTCAGACTGTTTAAAAATGAAAACGACATCAAGTTACCCCTTCACTGGACTCATAAAACTTAAACAATGTAGGACTCATTAAGCATGACGAGACCAAACCACTCTTTCCTAGGGTTCATTAAAAATACTTCGAAGGATGAGATTACAGGACAAGCATATGTTATCCCCCTCAAGATTGTAAAAAAACAAAGAGGTACTTGCCAGTAATGGTGGGGAAAAGTGGGAAAGAACCTTTGTTTTTTTGTTTTATAAAAGGAAATATGTTGCTCTTGAACATGAAACTCCATCACTTTTTGTCTTCGGGTTGGGAAATACATTTTCCTCTCATTTGACCATACCTCATTGAAAATATCCAGTTGGTTTGGGTATTATTTTTTAGTCAAATGCTACCAATTCATCATGTCATGTCTCTGATATGTTCAAGAGAAGTCCAACCTTAGTCGAATTACTTTGCCAGTCATAGCCTTCAGTTGCATCAACCATCCCTGAGTCAGTCCTGGATTACTCCAAATTGATCTTCTTCAAAACTTGACATGAGTTTCATGTTGCAAACCCTCCTGTGATGGGTCACTTCCTATCGAATTCAACTCATTGTCTAGGAAGTTGATCTAAAAACCTTCAGTACCTTGAAGCCTGCATGCCTTAATGGCAATTTTCTCACCTTCTATGACATGTTCTCAATATTGACCTTTGATCAAATGATTCTATGAGTGTTCAACATCAGCACATCTATTTTCACTTCATATATTGTACTGGAAGTACCTTGAGAACCATTTTCATTATTGGTGGTTTCTATTGCACTTGTTAACGGTTCATGTCATTGACCGATAATCAAGTGGTTTCAATCATGTTCGATTATGAGACATTCATATGCATGGCTAGATTCGTACTAAGGATCGAGATATGGAGATCAAGGCCCTGGATCTAGTTTCATCCATCCAAGCTGTATGGAGTTATTAAATATTCATGATTGTAAACATAGATCCATTGATGGATCTTAATATGTATTTCTATATTGGTTCTTTGATAAGTTTATACTTTGAGTATGGGAATTCCTACCTCAACGATGATTATATATTGCATTGTAACATTTTTTTGATTGTTTCAAGTCTCCAAGTGCAATTTATAACCCAAACCTTGGAATGATAAAGTGCTTCAGTCATTAAAACATCTCTTTTGGCTTTGCACTTTAGGGGGCAATCTGTTACACATCATTTTGTAACATTAGGCAAATGACCATTGGTTTGGATCTTTCTCTTTCCATAAATGTGTCCCAAAGAATTCCCCTACAAAGTTAGAATCCAAATTATCCCAAAGGAAGTGGAATTATTGGATCCCATGGTTTAAAACCCTGTTTTTGGCTTCTTGCACAGTTCCCTAGTCAATATCAGTGCATATGCAGAAAGGTCCATAAGAAACTGTGCATAAGTACACATTGTCTTACACTGTGACATGTGCACATGACTTAACACATGTAAAAATAAAAATTAAAGTCTAGAAGCATTGTTAGTTGTATCTATCCCAACTAACAAGCTTCGAATGGTTTCTTATTCAGCGCAGATCCCTTCCATTAGGGAGCTACTCCCTCTCTTTGTGGAACCCCTGTCCCACCATTAGTGGACCTCATACCTTGGAAAATGGATCCCAAACTTCCCCTCCTTAGCCTATAAAGCTAACCTAGGCCTGAGGATTGGGATGGGTTGTTGGAAGTAAGCTTATGCTACAGGAATAAGGTTAGAAGACTATTCATTCAAGGAGATGGTTGGAGATTGTGGGAAGGGAATTGCAACATCAAGGCTTCAGGGTTGTAAGACTATTCTCCATTTTATTAATATAAAGGTATTTTTTCTTTCTCAATTACATCATTGTTTATACAATTTGTAGGATTCCTTGATCACCTACATAGATTGTGATTGCATATTTATCAGTTTATGATACATGATTGGATTAATTAGTTCATTTAACTCATATGCTATATATTGGATGCTTTATGTTTCTGTCTATGTAGATCTCCCTTGAGACAAGATGGAGAAGTTCTGGGAAGTGATGGGAAGATCTCTAAAGCATCAAGGATGAGCGAATGATCGAAAGATCTGAAGGGAACTTCATGAATCATTTCGATGAAATGATAAGTGGCCTATATCATAGTATTTGTTTCAGTCAATCATAGTCTAGAGAAAGGTAGAAATTCATGGTTGTTTGTTACTATATTTCTCTGGAGTCTAGGGAGATTGCTCATATCCGCAAGAGGGATGAGTCCACATAATAAGAATGATGGATGAGGCTTGTGTGCAGGCGCAATACTTGGAAAACATAGGTTAAAAGAAATGGCATTCAAGTGATTCAAAGAATAAGAACCAACATGAAGCTTCCAAATAAGGGAATAATAATGGAAAGTGTGAAAGGAAAAGAATGCATTAATAACAACACACTAGCATAAATATCCTTATGACCACTGTAACCACTTGAACATTAATGATCACATAATGTAGAAACAATAGAAATTACATCCAAAACTCAACCCGAAGAATAGGAAGAAGAAAATTTTTATAGCCATAAATTCAAGTAAATGGTGGAAAATATCTCGGATGTGAATGAGAATATTCTTTGCACATCAATGTAGAAGGAGGTGAATCTGAGTAGAATTCAACGATAGGAAGCAAAGGAGATGACCCTTCCATATCAAAATATCACCCATAAGACAAAAATTGATGTTATATTCAACTTAGGATCATATGTAAATATCATTGCAGTAGAGCTAGTCAACAAACTAGGATTGGAAGTTTGATATCATCCTAGCCCATACCCATTGGGGTGGGAAAATAAGGATGCAAAAGTAAAAGTAACAAAATAGTGTAAAATAAAATTTTCTATTAGTGTTAATTTTATTGATGAATTAGAATTAGATGTATATCCACTTGATGATGATGTGGAGTTTGTTTGGGAGCCCTTATATGTAAATGTGAGATGAAATCTTCAATTGGAGAGAAAACTAGTATCACCTCACCTCACCAAGAATAGAATATTCTTCATCATTGATGCACACAAGGGCAAGACAAATTTTTTTCTAGTAAGTGCCAACCAAGCCAAGAAACTGATTATGGATAAGTGTTTTCATTGATGTCAAAGAGTGTAAATTTCAAGGGGAGTTTGTTTGAGAGTGTCACAAATGTCATTTATGTCAAATTAATCATTTTCTAATGTGTTTCATGTTTGCAAAATCTTGATTTGAAGGCATTTTTCTGTAGAATATCAATTCACGTTCTTTTGTAAACTTTATAGCTGGATAGTTGTCTGAAAGGCCTTTCCAACGATGTATGTCACTCTAAAAACCTCCCAAGGGATATGAATTTATCTTCATTTATAGTTTGGAAATATTCCAAAGGGTATCATTCCACTCAGCTAACAAGAGGTGCAAGATGGAAAATAAATGGATGGATGTCATGTTGTGCCAAGCTGAAGGTAGGAAACTTGAGAATTTTTTGGGCTCGTTGATGTGCTTAATAGAGAGCGGGAAAAAATATTTTGCAACACTAGTAATTGACACAAATTAAGTGCTGAGGAATTTTTGTGTTAACAAAGGAAAGTGTTGCAAAACATGAAATCCAAACTTTTTCTCTGTACCACTATAGGTGGTATTGTTGATAAATGGAAGAATTGTATTGGATGACAAGGATGATGTGGCATCTAGTTGGAGGATAGGTCAACACAAAGATAACATGACATGACATGAAAAGGACACATAGCATGCAGCTTTGGCACTTTTGGGTGCCCAAGTGGCTCTTTTTTGGGTGACATTTGGCAAGATGATGATGTGGCATGACATGTCACTGTGCCACGAAGGTCTAGTAAAATGGTTTTTTGAAGTGTTGTATTGAAGATTGGCACAGTTAACAGTCTTCAGGAGACAAAGATAAGACTATTAATAGAAGCAATAAATCACAACATGTCATAGAGGATGAGGCTAAAGTGCTCTACAAAAAATGGGTGCATTGGCGTGATGGTGTTGTTAATAGAAGTTGGGAGACAATAAGTGGTCCATCACTTGTTAGCTAAGTTCCTAGTGTGTCATGGTAGATAAATAACAGAAGGCGAAGAACCTTCCTAACATGGCATATAATGCAAATTAGCATCCTGTGCCATTTTTAATTAACAAAGGAATTTAGAGGAAAACACAGAGTCTGAGACCCCCCTCTGTACAAATGACAAGTGGATGCTAATTATATGTGACACAACAATCAGACTTCATGGACCAATAAGGAAGTGAAAGGTGGTAAATAGGTGGTGATGACATGGAAAGCATGATGACATGGCACCTCAATAACGTGACACGAGGTAGGTGGTTTTGAAACTTTTGGGTGGCTAAGTGGATTGAGTTTGAGTGACATAGGGCAGGTGCTTTTAGACCTTTTGGGTGGCCAAGTGGGTAAAATCTAAGTGATAGATGGAACCACCCAAAGAATACATTGTGGCATTGATGAAAACAATAGATGACATGGAAAGTGGCATGGAACATCCTTGAGATTCGCACCAGGGGCTTGTTTTGTAAAGGTTTGGTAATATATAGTGCATTTGGGCCTCTGGACACTCTATACACTCACATAACACAAAATGATTTGAATACCATATTATAGTGCTAAACACTGTTTTATTTTAAGGTATGGTTCTAAAAATGGTATCATGTCAATAGTGTTGAAGGCTAACGTGTTTTGTTAATAAAACCTGGTGTTCTTGGTGAAAAATTCAATTAAGAGACAGTTAAAGGATTGATATGGTTTTGTGAACTTGGTCTTGTTGACACGGTCTAACAACAAGATTACTAGGGGGAAAACCACAATTTAATGACCATTTTATTAGCACACAAAAGAAATACAATGCATAGAAATTGTGGAGAAATTTTTGTTTGTTTGATTAAATATTAGAGGTTGAGAGAGAACCAAAATTAGATCAAAGATATTAATAGAAGAACTATAATAGTGAATCTAGTGCAGTGAATGGAAGCTAAATGAAGTTGTTAAAAAGTACATATTTAAGCTATAAAAGAATTAATGAAGTGCATCATCGAGTTATGTAAGAGTAACTGAAGTTATTTCTTGAGCTGCGTAATAGTTAATTGAATCTATCCTTGAGCCATTTGTAATTGACTAAATAAACTATTGTTGTAGTGATTGTAAGGTGGTTGTCTTAGATAGAGAAAGGAAGTAGGCCCCTGAAGTGGTGTGAGTGTTGTGACCAATAGCTTAGAGGGTTGAGAGCTAAGAAAAATTAAAGCCAAGAAGGCCAAGCGTCTAAGAAGGCCAAGCATATGAGAAGGTAAAGTATCTAAGAAGGTTGAGGGCTGAGAAGGTTGAGAATTGAGAAGGTCAAGAGTAGAGAGATCACGAGGAGTGATGGAGAAGACTGAGGTGTGAAGAAGAACTTAGAGATTTTTTTTTTGAATATTTGAGAAGTTGCTACTAATTGAAGAAGAAGATCTGATATTTATGATCATATATAAGTTTATGGAGAGATATAGATAAGAGATAGAGAGTTAGGATGCTAAGTGCATTGTGAGAGATCGTGTTGAGTGAGAGTTGAAGCAAAGAGAGAAACATATTTAATATAACAGTGCACCTATGGATATGAGTTTGAAAATGGATGAAAATGGGTCTACAAGGTTCACTAAGTTGGTTCCTACACATTAGGGAGTTGGTGCTTCCTTCAAATGGTTTCCTGATAAACAAATTAGGGGGTTAGTTCCTCCTATAAGTAATGGATTGCAAATCAAGGAGTTGGTAGTTCTTGCTTGTTGGTTTTAGGAAAACAAATCAGGGAGTTAGTGCTTCTTAATAGTTGGTGCCAACAAAACAAATTGGAGTTGGTTCTCCTACAAGTGGGTGTTTGTGAGTTAGGGATTGGTTGCTTCTTTCTGGTTGGTGCTAGAGAACACAATGTAACAACAAGTTTGGGCTTTCATTTACATAGAAAACTAAAAATCAGATTGGTTTATTTCTCCCTTTATGGGTTTCCACGTAAATTTGGTGTCCCTATGTGTTGCATTTTTATATGTTGTTTATGATGTGCTATGTGATTCATAAGTTGTCTATATGGTTGATTTCTAAACGAATTGAAATATTGTATAATGGTAATAATTGTTAAAATTGGTCATAATATTGATTCACCCCAACATCTCAGTATTATCCTGGCTCCAACAATTGGTATCATAATAGTTTCCTTTAGGAAGAGTTTAATTGTTGGAGGGTAGATCCAAGGAATTATGGCTAATAGAAGGGAGAATAAGAATAATCCATCTCAGAAGAAGAAAAATCATATCAATGGATGTGAATGTATAAAGAAATGTATTAGATGTAGTAGAAGTGTCAGGAGATGCCAATGAACAGAAATTAGATGCAACACAATCCACTCTAGAAAGAATATCACAAGAGACAATGGTTTATCTAGATTGGCTTACCCCAGATGGAATACCATTTTTGAATGGATTGGGTTATGCACTTTGGAGGATAAGGACAAAGGCTTGCTTAATGGCTCTTGACATAGATGTATGGTTATCTGTAGAAATTGGAAAGAAAAATGAATATATTACAAAAGCCAAGAAGGTCATTTTGAGTGGCTTGTAAAGTTTAGATTCTGATAAAGTGAGACATTGTAAGACTATAACAAAAATTCTAAACAAGCTGCAATGTATATATGAAGGAGGAAATCAAAAGGCGCCAATGAAGATTGAAGACCCTAGTTGCTAAAGTAATGAATCAGAGCATGAAGAGGACTCATTTGTCGTAAATTCTCAAGTTGTTGATCATCTAGAGGACAAATCTAGAGTTCAATAAAGTATTAATGAGGAATGATCTGCAGGTAAGCTTTTTTTCCTACCGTAAATGTAAAATATCAGGTCATCTTAGTCTTCATTGTTTAAATGAAAGTTCATAAAATAATTGCAATAAGGAGTACTAGAAGTTGAAATAACACCCCATAAGGAAAATAAGAAAAAATATGATGATTATTCATCTGAAGAAGATATTGAGTGCACATATAATAGTGAAAAAGAAGGAATACTTCTTATGGATATGGAAGAGATCTTAGAGTCAAAAAGTGAAATAGACCATGGATGTGAACACGCTAGTTCTCCTGATGAGATATATGAAGAAGAATACCTTGATGAAGAAATATCTTTAAGAAGAAAACTAATCTCTACTCTAGAGGAGATTGGGAAGCTTACACAAATAAATTGTAAACATAAGTACTTGTTGTAGCAATATGAGATCAATAATCGAGATTTTGAAGTACTAAGAGAAATTGTTTTTATTTTGAAGACTTATAAAGAATAAGTCAAAAGAGTGAATTAGGTAATGACAAATTTGTTTTCTGAATGAAAGGCTCACTATGAGAGATTAGAAGTTGAGGTTATTTCTTTAAGAAATTATCTAGAAAAGAATAAAAATCAGTTGAAATTTGAGACTAGTACCAAGATATTGGATAATATCCTCAACAGTAAAAAATATCCCTCCAATAAATCAAGTCTTGGCTTCCAAGAAGCAACTAATGGGGAATAAAACCCAAAGGCATGTTCACGTAAACTAAAAGTCAATAAGGAAACATCTAAAAAATTGTTAAAGAAAAATAATAGAAGAAAGATATAGAAACGAAGTAATATGATCATGTGACAACCCAATTTAGTTACATTTTTTAATGTAATGTAAGCTTTTTTATTAAAAAAGGGTCGAGTAATGGGACACAAATTCTAGAGGGATGGGGTGATTACTTGTTGTAGTGGTTTCTTTTTGGGAATAATATTAATGTACAGAATATTAAAATGAAGAATGGTAGGCTACCAACTGATCATAAATGTTGGCCACTCACTACAGTAAACAAAAGTTGCATTTAAAACAACTTGGGGAACAACTGGACAAGTGGAAAATTTTAATTAGATGAAAATATATTGTTTGAAGGAGTTACTAATAGAAAGAAGCAAGAAAAAGAAAAAAATAAAATTGTGGAAAAAGAGGCAGCTCAATAAGGAATTTAAAAATTCAAGGGATAGCACAACAAAAGAGAGGAAGTTGAATTGTTGGGGAGACTGGGAGTAGCAAGAGGAAGAAAAATGTAGAGGAAAGAAAGACAAAGAGAGAGGGAAAAGAGGAACAATGCAGGAAGAAATTGATCCAGATATTTTAACTTCAAGAATTCATACATAATTGCTTATAAAAGCGCATATTAACCAAGTAACTTAACACATGAAAGAGAAGAATAAATCATAAAGAAACCATGAGTTCAAAGGAACACAAACAATTTGATTACAGAGTTCACCCAATGTGGGCTACGTCTCCTAGACCTGATCAAAGTGGGGAGGCCTTCTTTCATTAAGTGGTAGCAAAGAAATCAGTTACAAGCAACTTTACAAAAATGACCCTTATACTTCTAATTCAGATGATGGTCTGGAAATGGAGACCTCAGCTAGAGAAACAGACTGCACGGTTGGATTCCTGGCATGAAAACATGCAAAATTGACTATAAAATTGTAAAATTTTGACACTGGAAACTCTGGCCCTCTAAGGCAATCTTTTCAGCATCTTGGTAGATCCCTTGATCATGGTTCTACTCCTCTAGCTACTCCTAGTTCTATTGGTTCACCCTCCGCCAATCTAGTCAAATTCATTTGTTGAAGGGTTAAACAGTGTTTGGTGGTGAATCCACCAACGTTCAGGCCATTAGCCCATTGGTTGGCAGCACTTTGTTAAGGCGGATGGGTTCCAGAGGTCATGGGGTCCAATCCCTTCAGGGCTTCATTATAGCACACAACACATGGTTAATATAATATGTGATTTGAATATGTGGCATGGCTCCAACGGCGTTGAGCGGGTTCACCGGAGCTAGCCTACCTACCCGATTTAAATATAAGATATATATAATATTGTTGGGTGGGGTGGCGGGGTTGGTGATCCGTCACCCAAAAAATAATGTTTTGTTTTTTTATAACCATATAGTTGGAATTTTTCCACTATACATTAAGGGTTATTAGACAAATTAAGGAAGCGAAAAAATCAACTTTTATGACCACCATTTTCCATGCATCAGGACTCTGTCAAATTGGTGCCTCGTTAGTGATTGTCACTTGGCAAAGTTTGACTAGAATTTTGACCAACTATAGCTTGAGCATACGACCTCATACTTGAGTGTTGTTTTCACTATTGGAATCAGGGCGACGAGCACTACGATCTAGTCCTAGTTTAACTTCCATTTGATGACCTTTATTTTTGAGTTATATTGAAGGCCACTTCTATTTCTAGATCCATTTGGATCATTCCTCCCCACTAATGAGATTTTGGACCACCAAATATTTATTAGTCAATTTGAAAGTGAGGGAATTTCTCCTTCACTTTCCACTTTTCAATCCATTAATCCTTACTTGGATGCATTCCTTTGAATCCAATACGAAGGTACTCCACGTCTCCCCATCATGAATTCCTGGTCTTCCTATCGAGAATGATGTCCTCTAGTAGCTTGTCCAAGTATTCAGGTGAAAATTTGTCCAATGTAGGAACTTGTCCAATCTCTTTGGTGTCCATGATCAATGGAGGCTCATAAAGCTTCAAATTTTCAATGTTCACCACTAAGTACATCTGCATCTATGCTGGAAAATCAAGACGAAAAGCATTGTCTCTAATCTTCTCTAAATTTGTGATTGGGACATATCAGATTGGTCGCAACCTCTTTACTTACCCTTTCATAGTGTCTTTGCTAATGTGGATCCACACTTTGTCTCCAACCTGGAATTGGTGATCAAATCAGTGCTTGTCATGTCAGGCTTTGTATTGAGCTTGACTCTTCTCCAACATCTCATGCACTACCTGGTGAATCATCAAAATTCACTGAATGAACTTCCACGCTTTGTCCCTATCATCTTTCCCACTAGAATATTCATCTCTCACAAAGACCATGTCTAAGGGATCCTTTGGAAAATAACCAAAGCATGTCTCGAATGGTGATCTATGAGTG
>APFE030113952.1:0-14153 GCA_000404065.3 Pinus taeda | reverse complement strand
AATATTTTACGGGCGGCGTTGCCGCCCCCATTTTGAACTGGGGTCCAATGTGGCGGTACTTTTGAATATAGAAGATAATCAGGCTCCACACCCAACATCAATATGATGAATTGGATAATCCTTAACTATGTAGAAGTGTAGTTTCTACTACAAAACCAATCTGAAAGGTGTGCTCCATGGACATAACAGATTAAAGGTTCAATTCCTCCCCTGAAATATAGGATAACCTAATACTAAAAGTGTATTAAGAATTTCTTACCTCATTTATGAACCATGAAATATTATATTAACCAAGCAACATATTAACCATGAAATTGATCATGATCCATGAAATATTATATTAACCATTCAACATATTGCATCCTTACAAAATTCACATTGTGATGTGGTTATAAAAATTAATTCATGCCACCCTTATTCTTGATGGCCTCCATTTCTTGCATTGCCCAAAATTATTGAGTTTATTTCCTGACCCAAGTATGGTGACTACCTAAGATTAGTTGATTAGGATGTGCTTGAACGTTTCGATATGCCTGACTCCAATTTTCTCGTTGTACCCATGGAGGGACTGAGTAGCTCAAGTGTACACTTGTGTTACTAACCCTAGCACTGAGGTCAAGTGTCATATAAACATAGTTAGGATTTAAACCTGCACTGGTAGGGGTATAAGAGGTAGACATAACCCCTGGATGATATTGGGGGACTATGATGTTAATTAGGTCTTGGTATGATGGTTTATGCTTTGCAATGTGGTCTAGAGTGTTGGACATCATCCTATTTGCCTCAAACTAGCCTGGACCATAGTCTTCCGTGCTTGTCACTCCTCCTCCTTTTTCCAAAACTTGTTGAACCTTTCTTGCCTCCCTCTCTTGCATTGCCAACTGTTTTTTATGTTCCTTATCTTCCCTTGATTTTTTTCTTTCCAACCTTTCCTTTGCTCGAGCTTCTGCTGCTACAGTCCTTGCAGCTCTTTTTTCCTTGGCTAGTCCTTCTTTCTCTTTTTAGATTCCTGAATTTGATTAAGAATCAAACAATAAAATTCATATAATATTTAGACGTGAGAAATTGTGAACTCCTCCCTAAATGAAGACAATTTGATGTTGAGTGCCTTGATGAGGCCTTCACTCTCTCTACTGGTAGCTTTTGGAATCCACGAAGTATTCTTTGCTTTGTTGTCCCATGCTCCTTAGGACATGATTCTTTCCTTTCAACCTCTGGGACAACTGATTGACCCACATTGTTGTCTTCTTCAGGTGCTTGATGGTGAATAGGCTCCTCTTCTAGTGATCCATTGTCCACAAAATAATGAACAAGTTCGATGTTCAACTCTGATGGTTGTGTCATGTCCATGCTTTCCTCATTAGTAGTAGACACATTATGTGTGTTGATATTCATCATGGCCTCCGCCAACCATGATGGTGGGTTTACCTGGGTTGGCATGCTCAATTTCAAATCAAGTTTGCATTTTCATTTGCTGCCTCATATGGAATATCACATGTAAACTGGTAGGTGGTTTAGTGGGTGTGACAGCCTCCATGATATTAACAGTTAGTTCATGGCTAAATTGTGCCTTACTCACATGTTCATCATCATCACAATAGAAGCACCCTTCCAAAAGGGACATTATACCTTCAAAAACAAAAGCATCTTCTTAGGCATCAACATGGTATTGTAAGTTCTATGCTTCTTGACCTTCCACATCAAATTCTTGGCTACAACTAGTATCATGCATAAGAGCATCAACATTAAGTGGCCATATACTAGTCCTCCTAAATCCAACATTAAAATTAGAAGGTGTGAGACCCTTTTAAACATTTTACTTGCAAGCTCAACTAGCTCAAACGTTTTCACTTCCACCTTTGTTGGCTTGGTGGGGCCTAACCCAGGTTCAACATTAGTTAGCCAAACAAATCCCTACACTACTGACCCTTTCGGAATCAGCCCGCGGAGCATGGATCGAAGTCTCACCCAAGGTAGTATGGGGGATGCTGGAACCAAGTTTCGCACCCTAAGATGGTTATGATGTTAGTTTATTCCTTCTATTCCTGTCTTCACGCAGGTCGTAGAGTTCTAGGGCTCTGTCTATCTAGCCCTTTACTCTGCCCTTCGGTACCTCTGCAAATGGGTACGATCGGTCTTTTTGTAGCCCTAACTTACGGTTCAGGTGCTTACACGTTGCTCGGGCAGCGTGTTGTGTAGATTCCCAAACTAGCTTAAGTATCTTACTTATCTTATTAAACAATCATAGTTAGTGCCATGTAAACATATATTCTTATTTACATTCAATTAACCAATAGAATTACATACATTCACGCATCACATAAACATTATAAATGAAATTCGTATATAATTGAAAAGATGCATTAACATGAAACAAAGACACAAAATTTGTAGGATTCTTCTCTTTATTGATATCTTCAGATGATTATAGACTTTATCTGCCCTGCGCACACAGCTACAAGGGTACACGCACTCATCTATGGGCTTCTACTCTAGGCCTTTGCATACTTAGCTGCAGAGCCTCTACCTACGTTACGGCCCGAAACTTATACTTCTCTCCTTATCACTCAAGACTTCTTCTGCAACTCATGACTCAAAAACCTACTTAGAGCTTACTTACTTAGCTCTTTTTATACAATCCCATGGTCCGCGGAACATGGGTATATCTTTACAGTTGAATTTACTTTACAAAATAAGGGCGGACAACCCTTTATGACTCATGACACCTTCGTGCTCCGCAACCAAAAAATGTGGAGATTTTACAACTTTATTACAAAATTCGACCCAAAACATGGGCTTTTAGCCCCAAAATTATCGTTGGGGGATCCTGTTCCCAATAGGCCCCCAACAAAAACATCACGAATCGCCCTCGAGCCACTCAGTAGGCGCAGAGATCTTAGTGCAAAAACCTCCCAGTTCAACCCGTATGACCGTAACCTCAGCAGTGCACTGTGGGCCACCTACTTCGCATCTTCAACCATCTGCTCGGTCAGTGCTCCTAAATTGTCGGCTTGAAGCTTTTGCTGAGTTGCTTATAGAGTCGCAAGCTTTCCTTCAATAAAGGTTATCATTGTGTAAGCCTCATCCACTCAGGGCTTTAGTCATGCCTTCAGCACTGCTTCCTTGTGTAGCGCTACATCTACTTGTTCCTTTAGCTACTTGGCCTTGTGTAGCTTTGCCAATTTCTAAGTGAGCACGACGGTTCACGTTATTCCTTTGACTTCATCATGGCACTACTATAGCTCACGCGCTTCTGTCTCTAGTCACTATACATTGGGGTCCTCCTGCAAGCTCGTTAGGACCTTGAATGACTGCTCAAAAAGTTGCGTGCAGTCTGCTACTGCACTGTCAACCATCGCTATTGCTTCCGTGACAATGGTTGGATGCCATTCCTTTACTTCTAGCAAAGTTGAAAGCTGGGCCTTCAACTGTAACTATGTGATCTGCAGGTTCAACTCCAACTGAACCCTCTCCATTTTTGTACGTGCGTTGTGCACCCTTTAGCTAGCTTGCAGACGCACACCTCAACTGGCTCTTCCTTAGGAATGGCCAACTCTAGGAGCATTCACCATGCCTCCTCGATGATCTGTATAATATGATTGTTCTAGTTGGTCGCATCAGTCACAATGGCGATGGCAGAGTCTCGTTGTAGTGCCATCTTCTCATTGTTGATCCGTTGCTCAATAACCCCCTGGAGGGCGTGGTGCTCATGGGCCCTCAGCTCCGTAATCACTCCATCCTAAAAAAGGTGGAGCACTTCACCAGGGAGTGCTGCCAAATTCAACCCTACTCCCGTTAGGGCACTGATGGTGGGCTTGTCAGCTTTGTTCTCCATGGTCAGCGCTCCATCAAGTAGTACTATCATGTTGGAGGCCTTCGTGCGTAGCATCTCGGCAGCTTCTGAAGTGCCGATAGAAAGGCTAGTGGACACCGTGCTAGCCTATGACACATGGGTCTGCAGCTTCTACAAACCTATCTCGATAGCCCCCAAACTTATTTGTTGTTTCTGATCAAACTATTGTAGGGCCTCCGCGGTGACATCCCGCACCATGTCACCAATGTCATGGAAATTTCCCTCTGTGAGGGTGATTGGTTCTAGTGATATCTTAGTAGCCTTGGATTTCTTCCTGGACCCTCCACTCTCTTGCTCCCTTGGATGCTTGATGTGAACGGACGTTGTCTGTGGGTCCGTTTCTTGTTGTTCTGTCTGCTCATCCATTTCCTCCTCCATCTCAAGTGAAGGTGACCTTGCACCTTTATCAGAGCCTTGCTCTATTCCACCCATTTGCTTCTCTATCTGATGAGTGACATCGCGCTCTACTTGGACATTTTCAGTGGCCTCATTCTTTCTCTTTTAATTCAGCTGTGTCATCTTTAGCTTGGCCTCCTCCTTCTTTCTCTACGTGGCATAATTATTTCCTCCCACCGCCAAGTCTTCTATAGTACGCCACTCTACCGGCCATCAATCAAGTACTGCAACAATGGCATCATCCATTGCCAGGTAAGGCGAGTCCCACCATTTCTGTCTAGGGTCCTTCTGCACCCTGATGGCCACATGGTGAAAATCTACATTGAACTCTACGTAGCCCTGTAGGTTGGAAAACACCGTAGGTGACAACTATGGTTTGCGATTGATGGCCATGCAGATGTTCATCTCCATCAAGATCTAGAAGATCTTTTTGTCCTTGATTCGCTACGCATCCTTGGTCACCCATAGAAAAGTGTACTTTTCTACTTCTGTTAGGTCTGGCATGACCGAAGGGAATTGGTTATGCTCTGGCATCTCCCATGCTACTAGCACAATCGACAACAAGAGCCACGTGTAGTGGAACGTCTTGTTGAGCTCCTGTGCTTCGCAATAGTTCGTAAGGAACTCACTGTGGAGATAGTCTACCCAATTGAACTAAACTCCTTCAGCACACTAGGCTGCTAGCATGACGACAGGCACCGACACCTCATCAGCACGACACTTCCTCATCACCTTCCCTACTAGAATCTGTGTAGCCACCTTTACAACAGGTTCATAGATGCTGGATATGGCATATCCACGTGAATTTTTTACCAACTTAAACTTCTCTTTCATGGCCTCTGTGAGGGCCTGCTCCCCACCTTTTTCGCCAAATATCATGGCCGGATTTTCTTCTGTGTAAGGCAACCGCATGATCCTGTGGATCAACTTTTCAGTGATGGGTATTGGCTCCTCCAGCCACAAACACTCATCATGCACCAAGCATATCAGCTTCTTAATGACAAATATGGTAACCGGGGTGCAGTTGTAGTGCGGCACCCATAGTAGGTTGAGCAACCCTGCCTTGTCTACTCCTCTGAGCTACCTCCATAGCTCCAATGTGGTCATTCGAGTGGTTGTATTGATAATGTGACACATCAACTACTCGATCGCCAGGTGTGGGAACTTCTCATGATCAGCTAAGTCCCAGTCTTCAAGTTTTAGCAAAGGAACCCGCCCTAATCGCGGTCCTTCAAAAACAATTTCATCGGGTAGCAGAGGGTTTTGCAAGGGGATCTTGCTCTCATCGATATATTTTAGCACTTTGGCCTTATCCTTGCATGGAGGGACATAATCAGGCAACCGAGTGATAGGGTCAGCACCTTGGGCTTCAACTTCCTCCACGTCTACTCCCACATCCTCATCATCCATCAGGATGCCTTCGATTTCTTCCTCTTCTGGCTCTAGATTGATGGCTTTTCCCTTCTCATGTGTGGTGGTCTTCGATGGGTTTCATCTTGGTGATACACGCATTAGTATTGCAGGATGCTTACCCTTCTTATCCTTTGCACTTTCCTTGGTTGGGGTCGGTTTTGGTCTCGACATCCTTGGGGACTTAGGGACTTCTGCTAATACCTCGGCCACTTCGGGAGCATCTTCTTCGGCCTCCATAACCACTTCCGGCACTGAATCCTCTGCTTCGATATCTATAGCTTTTGTGGGTGCCAACATGATGTTCTGCAAGAACTCTTGTGTCTCCTTCGACAATGTCTCAAATACTGAACTAGCTATCAGAACTTCGAAGTGATCGCGATTCATGTGCGTCTGAGAGCTCAACAACTCAATTCTCAAAATGCCAAATGTTTTTCACTGGATAGCCACTTGTAATTTATAGGGCATTTTGAATTCAAATCCGACCATTTCCCCCAAATTCAGTTCATTAATGCCAGATTGGCGGCAAATTTTCAAGGATTTGACCCATAAATTTCATCGGCCCACTCCATTTGGTTGCATTTCTATCGTCAAATCATGAACAATGACATTAAAGGTCACTTTCCGGCTGACCTGCGTGACTTCTCCCTGGGTAGCACAGCTCCCTTCACGCTGTCGCAAACCATGTGACACTTCCTTGCTTCACAAAATCCTCCAATTTCGGAGCTCCCCAACCCAGGCAGTGTAGTTTATAGTCCCGTTCCTCCTTTCAGTTGCCTGGAGTGCTAAGACTATGCTTCCTTTATATGGTCACATGGCTAAACCACCGATGTATGGTTTTAAGCGACTTCCATTCACCTTTCCTGGGAAGGGATTTCCATTCAATTTAACCAACTGAACTGTTCCTCCATTGATAATCTCCTTAATGACATAGGGCCCTAACTAGTGCATTCTACATTTCCCTAGAAATTTATCAAACTTGCTATGATATAACAAAACCAAGTCATTTACCTTAAAGGTGCGCAGCTTAATGTGTTGATCATGCCATGCTTTTTCGCACTACTTTTGGACCTGTTGGTGAAATCCAGCTAGAAATATTTCTTCCTCCAGCTTAGCCAGCTGTAGGAGCCTCTCTTCCAGGGCTCCACGATCCGTCATAGTCATGAGTGCCACTATTCTCAGACTAGGCACAATGTATTCCATGGGCATTACATCTTCAACACCATATACAAACCTAAAGGGTGTTTGTCCAATCAACTTCTTGCATGTCGTCTGATAGGCCCATAGTATTGCAGGTATGTACAAGTCCCAATCACTTTGTTGAGCATTACAAACCTTGGTCAGCACATTATCCAACACTTTATTAAATGCTTCCACCATCCCATTAGCTTGCGGGTGATAAGACATGCTCTTTTGGTGATATGCCTAAAATTCCCCTGTCAGCGCGTGGATCGTCTCATTCAAAAATTGGGTACATCGATCACTCATCAAAATATTTGGACACCTGAATCACATCAGTACATACTCAAAGAGGAACTTCACAGTAGTCACGCCTATATAATCCTTTACAGGTTGTTCCTCCACCCATCAAGTCAAATACTTCGTCGAGGTGATAATGTACCTCGCTCCTATCTTTCCTTGGGGCTAAATGGTTCCCATCGCCTGTTTTTCAAAGGGTTGTAATGTCATCTGTGGATTTAGAGGTAACTCATCCCTTTGCAATGGCCTGTCAGTCCTTTGAAATACATCACACGCTTTGTAATACACTTTTGAATCATGATGGAGGGTTGGCCACCACAACCCTTCACATAGAATCTTCTACGTGGTCGCTCTTCCTGCATAATGCCCTCCCGTGGCGCCCCCCTTCAGCATCCATGAGGACACTGATCCTTTCAAACTCTGGTACATATCGTTACAATATCTCATCAGACCCCATTTTGTATAGATGCCCAACAATGACAAAAAATTCTGTTGCGTGCACCACCAACTCCTTCTTCTGCTGGATGGTGTATCCTTCTGGGACAGTTCCTATTGTTAGGAAGTGTATGATATCTTGAAAATGATCATTCACGATCCACATTGCAAAGAGTTGCGTGTCAGGCAATCCCTCCTCCAAATTAGTGGGCTCTTCCCCTATTTCGATGGCGATAGATGGTCTGGTCCCACGTTCAGTCATCTAGGCTTCACAATAACTTCAAAATCATACTCCTGGAATAATAACAACCACCTGCAGATTCTCCCCCCCAACACAGGCTTATTGACCAGGAACTTCAATGCAGAATGATCCGTATACATCTTAAAATGGCCACCCAGCAAGTAGTGTCTAAACTTCTGGAGCACATATACCATGGCTAACCCTTCTTTCTCGATGGTGGAATAGTTCTTCTCTGCCTTGGATAACCTTCTTCTTGTGAACGCTATAGGATGGTCCAAGTCTCCTCCACCAGCATGTGTCAGTACTGCTCCCAGCGCTATACATGATGCATCAACATGTACATGAAACTTCTTCTTCCAATCCGAGAAGACTAGGATCAGTGCGGTGACCATATTTTCTTTCAATACATCCAAGCTTTTCTTACAGTCCTCATTCTAGTACAATGTGACATCCTTTTTCAACAACTTCTCCATAGGCATAGTGATTTGGGCATAGCCTTTGATAAACTTTCTGTAATATCCAGTATGTCCTACGATAGCACACAACTGTTTCACACTCCTCGACGCTTCTAAGTTAAGTATCACTGCGATCTTCACGGGATCTACCATTAGTCCCTATCTATAAACCACATGACCCAGTAGGGTCCCAAAAGGAACACAAAATAAAAACTTCTTCAGATTGAGCATGATCTTATATCTTTGATAGGTATCTAGCATCAGGCACAACCTTGTGACATGGCGTTTCACCAATCCAAACACAGTCCAGTCATCAAAGTACACTTCCAAGAATTTATGAATAAATTCCTCGAATGCAACAACGACTACATGCGACAAAATCGCAGGTGCATTCTTTAATCCGAAAGGCAATATACTGTACTAAAATCACCCCCATTCAGTCACAAAGGTTGTATTACTCCTATCCTTAGGTGCGATTTTGATCTGATGTTACCGAGAGAACCCATCAATGAAGGAATAAGCTTCCTCGCCACCTACATTGTCCAACACTTCATTAGTGAATGGAATCAGGAAAGGATCATGTACACAAGCGTCATTCAACTTCCTAAGATCTAGACAAATATTTATTTCATCCTTCGACTTCTTCTCCTGTACCACCATTGGGCTTACAATAAAATTCTTCCACGGGCTCAATGATGACTGCTGTGAGCATCTTGTCTAGCTCTAAGCAAACCTTCTTCTTATACATCGGATTGAGATGGTAAGGTCTTTGCTTAACCGGCTTCGCGTCGGGCTTCAACGTGATCTTCATAACACCTAGGTCCCCGATTATCCCTTTTAGATCCGTAAACTTGGTAGGGAATAAATCCTGGTATTCGCAGAGCAATTTAATGACCTTATCCACTGTCGCGTCATCTTAGTAATCTCCAATATTTGTGAATTTGGGCTCTGCCTCCATACCAATATTTACCTGTTTCGTTTTCAGTGGCGTGGTTATATCAAGGTTCTCAATTTGCGGTCCTTAAACATCGCAGTGCCCTTTTGTTTCAAGAATGTTAATATTTTGCAGATCCTCATCTTCTTCTTCAGCGGTTACATTATAGCATTCTAGTGCATGACTCAACTGAGTAGTCCAGTCACGCTAAATCAAGTCCAAAGGATCTCGCGGTATGCTAAAGATCACTGCATTTACTTCTTGTAGCGCTTCGTGAATACAGTCAAACCCATCTTTAAAGCTGAATTTCATTATGAATCCTTCGCATAGAATATCCCATTCACCTGTACCATGGTGGAGCTCCATTTCTAAGTACCAGTTCATCAGGATGACATCCAGGGTGTGACAAAACAAGTGCACCCATTCAGGTTAGGGCTTCTCTCCATAAGCCTGAGCCCATTTGGCCAAGTGCGTGCGCGGATCATCCTGGCCATCATATTTTTTTGTTATTCATACCTTCAGCTTCCCAAAGCATGCTCTCATCATCCTTCTACACCCATGCCAATCATCAAAGCTTCCCTTGTGTGTACCCCACCACCTTGCGGGTATAGTGCGTAGTGCCAAGTCCAAAGCCTGGAAGCCTTGCTTCTTAGGTACCTCCCTCTCAAATGCATCCAAAACGATATCTACATCATTCAAGCCATCATAAGTGGGTAGAATTCTTACCTCTGACAACACACATCATAGTGACCGAGTCATCATGTTACAACTTAGTGTGGTTACTTCATGTAATCAATTTTGCCATCACTCTAGTTCTTCATCAGAGTCCGAGGTGCAGGAACTCTCACGATCCCATGTAATTCATCCATCCGCTGTTGGATTCACCCAATCTTCATCTCGCACTGTTATCTTATGGACATAGTCCAGATCGTCATTGCTCTCATAACCATGGACTGGTTCAATATAGCACAATCCTTCAGTAGGATCTATGGGTACTATTATGTGGAGTGATTTCTTCTCAAAGATCATCTTTCACTTCATTAGGTTGATTAACCCGTTCACATAAGTGGCCCAATCAATTCCAAGGAGCACAGGGTAGGGGTAGTTGTCATCCACAATTTCTATTACTTCAAAGTCAGCCAGTGCACTTGCACCTTCAATATCTACAGTTACCCCTTGCAGTTGTCCCATAGGGATGATATTTTGTTGATTTTCCATCCTTAACTGAGTCGGAGACCACTGTTGTGCAGGTCTTCCCATCCGCTCCCAAGTCTACTTTGGTAGGACGTTTGCATCTAACCCCAAGTCCAAAATAACCTGATCCATTTCATACTCTCCTATCTGCGTGATTAGCCTCATCTCCTGCCCTGTCCTTGTTTTATGCTTACCAATCTTTCGTACCATGTGTGATTCACCCGGAGTGTTTCTGGTGCATCTATTTATAAGCTCTTGTAATCCCTTCACAGCCTTGCTATCACATAACAACTTCATGTAGGTTTCTAGAAAGTTTTTAAACATAGAAGGGTCCATCTCTTGATCCAGCTTATCCTTGCCCCTTGAGGTGGAGGCCTCAACAAAGATCTTCCTTGCTTCCATGAATGTTTCACGCACATGCTCCAAATAAAATTTGGCCTCCTTCGTTGGAGCTTTGTGAACCCATGCATTGTCTTCGGGTTATTTCCCCTTATCATCCCCTGTTGCAATTCCACTTCAGAGCACTATATTCACATGTGGATCCTCTTCACGAGGCTCAAACCTCATCATCTATAGGTTCTAAGTCGACTGAGGTGGTAGTGCCCCTTTATCATGTATCCTTGCTATCATCATAGGACAGTCTTCTGTCTCATGATAAAATAGAGTGCAATACTTGCATGATGGATGCGTTGGGTTAGTGAAATCATGGGAATAGTGTCCTGGTCCTCTGCAATTGTAGCAGATTAGCTATCCCCGACCTCTGCCAAGTCCTCCTCGCCTCGGCCTCGTCCACACCCCTGAAGGCCTGTTCACACCATCCTTGCATTCTAGTCAGGGGGTTGATTTTCTACCTAAACCATATAGGTGGGTGTTCTATCCACCATCAGTTCATACCTTCTACAGTTGCACTCATCATGCCCTACCGACCTACAAAAGTTGCAAAATAGTTGTTGCAGTGTCTGTACAAACTTCTACAACAAATGACAGTTATCCGTGGCATGTTTTCTTGCTACCTGACATATAGCGCACCACAATGAAGGCCCCATGCTTGGTCCTTCTTGAGCTCCCTACCTTAAAGGAAACAGTCCCCCTCCTACAATGTAGTTCACAAAGACCAGGCAATGGTATTTATCATGCCCCTAACCCTTGCATTTCAGGCACCATACCTCTTCACGCACTTCTGGCCGAACTGTTTTGTCCTGCTTCAAACTTTGCATCTCAAGGCAAAGTTTTTTCAACTGTGCATGGATTCGCTAAAACCCCGGATTCAGATCCTACATCAGTGTTTCATGCAGTCTCATCGAAATCTCCAAGGTCTCTGCTTAAATCATTATCTTCTATTGTGACAGTGCAACCCTTATGTGTGGCAGGAGTGAAGCCACAAACCACTCGTGGTGCTGTCCATCTATTAAGTTCATGTTAGCTTTGCAGATTTTACACTTCAACCTTTGATCTAATTCCCAAGGTGTCTCTCCTGGTTTCATCGTGATTTCCTTGAACCCCACAATCGATTGTGCCTTAGATTTAGGCATACTAAATTCTTTATTCAACGTGATCTGGATGTCTACCACTCAAGTGTTTGGGTTATCATTAGAGTATTTTATGTACCAGGTTAGTGCGCGATCTTATAAAGCACTAACCAGTGTCACCTTCTTCATGTGATCATCTATAATGTCCTGAGCTTCCCATACAACTTTCACGACGAACTAGAACAGGTCTAGGTCCTCATTTCCCAAGCCTTTAAACAAAGGCAACTTCATTGAATTTTCCATGGTGAACTGCGATGGAGGTGGAGGTGGTATGGGTGAAGTCGCAGGTGATGGTGGTGAAGTTAGAGGTGGTGTGGGTGGAGGTGGGAGTCGCGGGAATCCTTGTCTTGTTAACTAAATAGCACTTCGCGAATAAGGCTGCGCTACTTCCTCTTCGTCACTCAATGGAGGTGAAATCAATAGACTATATTCAAGACCCTTTATTTCTTCATTCCTGTAAGTTTTTCCGCTTCGCGTAGCTTTGAACATCAAGGTAGCTGCATAACCCTCTTTTTTCACAATAACATCTTAATCCATGTATTCAAAGATTTCAAGTACTTACCTCGCAGTCCTTTGAAAAAACATCGCTCTGCCTCGTTGTAGCTGACGGAGGTGTCGATCACGAATTCAATCACAAATCCTCCTATGATGTGATCGAGCCAATTATTTACAGCACGGATGATCTTATTGGTGAGCACTAGTATTGTAGCAATAATTTTGAAACTCTTGGGTTGCCTACTTTACTCTTATCAACCTGGTAGTTCGTAACAAACTTGGAAGCGACGGTGCTGTATGCACAAGTACTAGTTCTTACTGCAGGTTGTCACTTGGTCAGCAGGTGCAAGATCACTAGGAGCTCAAGCAAACTTCTATGGATTCTAGAATAAGCTCTATATGTGATGAAAGAAAGGAAATCTTACTCTACAGAGGCTACTCTAATTGCAGAAAGGAAAAAGACTGAAATGTAAAGTAAACCTAGCAAACCCTACTTAACCAACTAATCCTACTTTTGCAGAAAGCACTATGAAAACCATGAAATGAATTCCATTACCTACTCAAGGAAGTAAACAACATCTAATCAAGCTATTTCTAGAAGTAAATGAGAAAAGAACATATTTTTGGATTTTTATGTATTTTTATGTGAAATCGACATGCATGTATTTTATTGTATGTGAAGGTGGAAGTGAATAGGTGGTGTTGAAGGGAAACTTTGGGGTTTTAGGAGATGTAGGATGGTGTAGATGGGTCCTAGGAGGTCTTGGATGGCCTTCTGGAGGCTTTTCCCACACCGGGCCTTCAAAAGAAAGCCTAAAATCTACATAAGGACACAAGTGATCTACAAGAGGTCTACAGGAGGATGTCAAGAGAAGTTTAGAAGGTGTGAGAGTGGGTGGAAAAGGTAGATGAAGGTTGGGATGATGTCTTACGATGCCTAGGGTCCACCAAGGATCATTAGGAGAGGGAAATATGATCGAGAGAGAGGAAGAAATCCTATGGAAAAATTCAGAAAACTAAGGAAGATTTGAGGTGAAATTTGGGTGATCTGTAGGGCATGGATTAGGGAGAGAATGTGATGGCTGATAGGCTAACCTACTATGAGAAGATATCTACTGCAAAAGCACTGACATTCAACCAATGATAACAAGAAAGCAAGGAAATGAGTACATCAAAAAACATAATTTTGCATCAAGCTAGTCTAAATTATGAGCTATGGAAGTAAATGCTGAAAAATGCTACAGGGAGAGAGAGCATGGAAGAAGAATTATTACAAAGACAAAAGTGAGCATGGTGGAAGAGATCTAAAGAAAAGAATTAACCTTCTAACAAACTGCAAACACTAGAAATCCTATGGAGAAGGAAAATATGTGTTTTTGGGGTAGCAAGAGGGTATTTGCCTCTGTTCAAGGTCCCAAAGGGAGGAAAAAAGGACAAGGCACTATCGCTAGCCTTTTGAATCTTCTTTCTATCACTGCTTAACCTACTATAGAAAACACAAATGGAAACAACCTTCTAAATCACCAAAAGCAACCTATTCTTAACCAAGAAAGAAATTCATCTAACAACAACTAATCCATAAACTGAAACAAAGCATATAAATACAAACAAGAGGAGCTTGGATGCTTGGATTGGGCCCTAACCCAAGAGCTTCAGCCCTCTAAGGTAACTCAGTGCTAGCTCAAAAAGGATCTCATCTTTATTATCAAAACAGTAATAGGATTACATGAAA